>PVKB01006331.1:0-66115 GCA_004027205.1 Ctenodactylus gundi | reverse complement strand
AAAAAAAAAAAAAAAAAAAAAAAAAAAAAAAAAAAAAAAAAAAAAAAAAAAAAAAAAAAAAAAAAAAAAAAAAAAAAAAAAAAAAGCCAAAAGCTATAATTTAAAATTTTTCTGAAATAAAAGATTTAAAACCACATATTTAAAAGGCATAACACCTACATGAAAATCATACTGCTCAACGGTTACTGGTCACTTATGTCCACACACTCAGGCTTGCCTGTTTGCTGCTGACCAACCAAAGGAGGCATTTCGGGAAAAAGAAAAATAACCTATCTCCCAGGAGATGGAGGGGTCCATTTGCCTCAAATCATCACCTCCCCATGCCCAGGTGCACATGGGTCCTTCACAGGAAGGAACGGAGGGGAGGGGGCGAAGGCATGGCTCCATCTCTGTCCCTGCTTTACCGCTTCAACTCATCTTCAGCTCTATCACCCCGTTTCACTGATAGAAAATAGCCTCCACCTCCTGGGTCTGCATCTGTGTATTGCCACTGCGGGGAAGCTGCTTATCGCTAAAAAGAAACAAAATCATCCAACTTTTAACGTTCCACCTTGTCATGCTATTTATAGAATGAGCAATAACAAAACATTATAGTGAAATTACTGAATTTAAAAAGGAAAAAAGTCAAAAAACGATCATCAGACTTGTTGAGACTAATATTCTTATTGGTTTCCTATTTTGTTATAACAGAATTCCTCCACGTGCTTATGTAACAGAAATGTATTTTCTTCCAGTTTTAAAGTCCCGAAGTCCAAAGTGAGTTTTACAGCGCTAAAATTAACATGTCAACCGGGACAGCTGTTTCTGGGGATGCTTGGAGAATTCAGTCCCTTGCCTTTCCCAGATCCTAGAGGCTGTTTGCATTTCTTAGTAGCCCTGAGCCACAGCAGGTATTTCTCCCCTGGCTTTAAACATCGCATTGTCTTCCTTTCTACTTTTCGGACATTCCCTCCCACCCCACACAACCCCCCTCCCCAGGCGCCTGAACACTGTATGATAATATCAACATCTCACTATCCTTAACTTTATCATATCTGCATTTTTTTGCCATAAAAGTTAACTAGAATTCAAGAAATGAGTGAACCTGTAAGACAATGAGCCCCAACAAACGAAATAACTACATAGACACACACCTAAGAATTTGTGGTGACCATGTAACACTTCCTTCTGAATAAAACCTGTTTAAAGGGAAGGGATAGTATATAATGTCTATAGCCTCTGACAATTTATACCTCTAAACAATGAATAGGGGAGAAAGGGAAAGTGTATTTTAGGATGTATTTTAAGTAAGAAGATGGACTTTGTGAGAGGGAAAGTGAGAGGTGGTGAGAGGGTGAGAACGGGAAAAGGATGTGATATGCAAATAAAAGTAAATTAATATAAAAATTTAAAAAATGAAAGGGGCTACTTGTAAAGGCCCTGGGTTAGCTCCCCAGTAAGGGCGGGGGCAGGAATGAGTAAATGTGCCCTCTGCTACCCTTTCCTCACTCCCAAATCCTGCCGACAGAGGCAATCCCGCTCTGTTCTTTTACTTACTTCTTCTGATAGTTATCTGCGTTTTTCTAAATAAGATGAGTTTAATTTAAAAAAATAAAAAGGTCTGGGGCTGGGGTGCTAGCTCAGTGGAAAAGCCTGAGGTTCAATCTCTAGTCCTTAAAAAAAGGAAAGAAAATGTGATTTAAGTCCCATTAATTATGTTAATAGAGGTCATATTGGCATGGTTAGTTAAAATATGAATCAAAGTCAACATGTAATCATCGTTTGAATTTCAATTCAAGAAAAAAATCTTCCTCAAGGCCTTCTTTAATTCCACCAGGAAGAAGGCTTATGTTTTCTCACAATTCTCATTAGATGTTTTTTAATTTCTACTTTGCATTATAATCATTTGATGCACGCGTTTTCCCAAGTGTTATGGCAGCAGCCCAGTACTAAGCACACAAATTTGGCCAATAAATGTGTTTGTAAAGCAATGACGTATCTGCAGAAACTTAGCAGATGAGAGATGGAACACTGAGGCTGCTAACAAATTCTCATACAAGGGTTGGTGTTTTTCTCGAAAGCCATGCAACATCTGATGTATAGGGCATTTTCATGGATTGTATCTCCTCATTAAATAATGAATAATGAAGGTCCAGTGATTAATTTTTTAGAGGCAGGAGGAGGGCCCATTCTGGAAGCATAAAAACAACCCCTCTACCCAATGCCCATATCTTTAGTGTTTTCTGAAGGTGGTTAGCTCTTATGTGTATAATTCATTAACAAGCCTCATAAACTGTAATTACCCACAGTCATTTACATTATTCCTAATTACTTGCCACAACTTCCCTTTATACAGAACAAGTAACTGTATGTAGACATAAATAAGCTCTAGCATTCGTTCTGAGACTGCACAGAAGCCATGTGCTTACATTCAGTAGACATTGTGAGAGGTGGCTTCAGCCAGCTGCTCTTAGACTTAAAAAAAATAAAAGCACGGGGACGGAAGGACCAGCACAGCATTAGAGCACTTGCCTAACAAGTGTAAGGCCCTGAATTTGATTTCTTAGCACTCTATAAACTGGCATGATAGCACACACCTGTAATCCCAGCACGTGGGAGGCTGACACAGGATGATTGCCATGTGTTTCAGGCAGCCTGGTCTATGTACTGATTTCAAGATCAGCCTGGACTACAGAGCAAGACCCCGTCTAAAAATCAAAAAAGCCTGACTTGTCCTGTTTGCTAGTAGACTGCCATATTTAGTGTCGATTGAAAATGGATCTCATGCACCTTTAACTGGAGTCTTTCTGGAAGAGAAACAAAAGCTCGCTCATTATCCTGGGAAAAAAATGCATCCTAGGCCAAGTCTAGATATGCAGAAAGTTAGACTCACATTTTACAAGGAATTCTGTTCTCATTGAACTGTTTTTCCCCTAAAATGAATCAAGACAGAAACTCTCCCAAGTTACAATAAGCTGTGCTCTTCGTACAATTTTTGCTAGTTCTCAAGTGGCTAAGCGTTAGCACTTTGTGCACTGTACGTCCTAAATGAGATCCCTTTTTGAGAGCTGAGCTGGCCCTTTGGAGCACCAGGAAAGGAAGGAGGGAGTACAAGTAGTGAAAAGCATGTGCAAAATAGGCACGGAGAAGAAGAGAGCTGAGGAAAAGATAATATCATTGACCTTAAAAATTAGATTTACTCTAGAGATTTATTAAAGCTAAGAGTATATGCTATAGTTTTAATCTGGAATGTTCCACTATAAGCTAATGGTTTGTTCTCCATCATGGCAACTTCCGGTGGTAGTAAAGCTCTAAAGGATGGGGTTCAGTAGGAAGACTGATTACCACAGACATGCCCCCGGTGGGGAGGGGATAGTGGAACCCCTGCTACATCCTTGTCCTTTTTCTTGCTTCCCAGCCATGAGGTGAGGGCTCTGTCATGTGCTTCTGTCATGATGTGCTACTTTGCCATAAGGCTCAAAAACAATGGAGGCACTGATCATGGTCTGAGAACTCCACAATGCGAGCTGAAACAAACCTTTCTCTTTGTGAGTTGATTTATCTCAGGAATTTGTGGCAGAAAGTTAACACAGTGTGTAAAATTTAATTCCATTTATTTCAACAAATATTTGTTCAACTTCTTTCGTTAGGCACCTCACTCTATGTTAGATGATCTGGAAAATCTAGGAAAAGTCGAAAGGCAGTAAAATGACACGGTTAGTAAAAGCATAGTGAGGTTTGGGATCACTGGAGCTGTGTTCATTTGTGGGTTTCACTGGTCTAGAGGGGTGCATGATAGGCATGTGGACTGGATTACAGACGTGGGAATTAGATTACAGGCATGTGGTGGAGGCTTATCCCTGGAAACGGTGGAACACCGAGGCTGGACCCAGAAGGGTGGATCAGTGGAACAGAACCTGGAACTATATAAGCTACTTCCTTCCATGACTTGACTTGGCTTCCTGTTTGCAATGTCATGAGAAGCTGCCTCCACCTCTGCCTGTGTCCTGTGCTTCCATCATTGTTGGTCACCCCTGAGTGGACTGTGACCTTCTGAAACCGTGAGCTAGAATAAACGTTTTCTCCCCTAATTTGTGCATGGCAGTTATTTTGTCACAGGGATAAAAAAGTCATGAAGACAGGTGAAAAGTTGGTTTATAAGAGAGATGACTGAGAGAAATAGTGTATCTTACACTATTACCGAACAGGGTGGACTTTCTGATCTGGACGAAATGCTAGACCTGTAATTTTTTGTCTTATTATTGAAAAATTCTAGAAACTGGGCATTAAGTAGATGATAGGGCAGGATCCTGCTTCATCCTTCCCCACAAAGCATTTGACAGCTATCCATAAAGGAACATAGCCTAAAGGGACAAGGCACTGAGAGGCCCAATTACAATTATGCAGCCACAGAGTGGAGGAAAAGTAAGGAGTAAAGGGCACAGAAAGGATTGTGGGTAGAATGCATACATCAGATTTTTGGAGATGGCTAGAAGTGGGGAGAATCACTATGGTTTCCTACTTGTTTGCTTTGCAAAGGACGATGGCAGATTTTTGTCACTGAGGTAGTCAACAGCCATCACCACTACGAACCCCCGGGGGAGGGGAATCGTACTATTCCACTACTAAAAGAGCAGCCACTCTTGCATTGCGTGCAGCTGAGAAGTGGCCAACACCTCCATCCTAAAAACCTTGCACGAGCTCTAGACCCTGCCTTCACAGACGCATCATGCATGCTTGTGTCCCTCAGGCACCAGTGTCATCACCATGGCAAGCTTGCCTGCACTGCAGATACTGGGACAACTATTATTCTGTGCTTGCGAGCTTGGCTCTATAGCCTTGGTAATATGGGAACTGCACCTTGGTGCCCTGGTCACTGGAGCAGGGGTAGCCTACGCATACCCATAAATTGGATAGATGGTCACTCTGTGAATGTTCATTTCTCACATAGTTTGCTAACATGACAGAGAAGGCACGTGCACCCTAGGTACTGGGACCACTAATGCCCTGGACTCATGATCTTTCCATTTCCAGCCATTCTCTCGAGCCCAGCATCATGACTGCTTCATGAGTGCCCTGTGTCAGGCAGTGCTATGACAGTCATGAGTGTGCCCCAAAACTGATCTCAGAACCAAGGGGAATCCCCTCAGCCATGGCTTCCTTTGTGGGAGAAAATGAAATCAGAAAAAGCCCAGCACCTTTTGCTGTCACTGCGGACACCCGCAGCGCTGTCTTTGCACCTCTTGTTGCCAACAACCTCAGCCAAGAGAGCTGCATAGACGCTCCCCACCAGAGCCCAGATCAGCTCACCTCGCCCAGCCAGCCCCCTCATGACATACACATAGGTGCAGGTCTTTCCTTACCCACACAGCTTATAAAATCTGAAAGAGGTGACTGCTGCATCAGACGCACAGAAAGTTTTAGTGGAAAGCAACATGAAACACGAAAATCAAGAAACTCTATCAGCATCAATGTTTCCAGTAACCATTTCCAGTAACCAATGCTCAAGAAATGGAGATCAATAAGTTGCCTAACAATTTAAAATAATAACTTTAAAGAAGTTCACACAGCTACAAGAGAATATAGGTAGATAATTTAACAAGATCAGGAAAACTATGAGCAAAATTAGAAGTTTATCAGAGGGTTAGAAGTAATGAAAAAAGAAACAGAATTTATGAAGATGAAAAATGCAATGAAAGAAAAAAAGCAGCCGAAAGCATCAATGTAGACTCTCTTGAGTGGAAGAAGAAAATCTGCATATTGGAATATAGAACATTTAAAATTGTATAATCAACAGAGTGAAAAAGAAAATAACAACAACAAAGAAAGTGTATGGAACTTATAGAATATCATCAAGAGAGCTAACATTCACACTATGTAAATTTCAGTAAGAGAATGCAGAAAGAGTTAGCAAATTTATTTTTAAAAAATGACTTAACATCTCCCAAATCTGAGAAAAGATCTGAGCATCCAGGTACATAAAGCTCAAAGACATTCAGACAGACTCAATGCAAAAAGGACTTCACCAAGACATATACCCAAACTATTAAGACAGTCCGTACCATGTGCATATGAAGAGCACGATAACAGACAGCTGAAAGTTATTCTGATTCTGTGGGTGATAGGTTTTAAACAGAAGGAGCTATTATAACTTTGATTCTCAAGTTGGATGCTAGATGATAGTCATTAGTTTTACTATAATACATATTATTTTATATGAACCTAATATTTAAAAGTCAAAACACTAGTATTTGTGAAATTCTATTATATAATAGAAATCTATTGTATTCCATTATATAAATGATCCTAGTATGTAAGAAGAATAAACTTTGAATATTAAAAATTCATAGAATGAGCACCCCAATGACCCCAGTTGCAGAGTGACATCCAAAGGGCTGAGTTCAGGCAGTGTTGGATAGCTCTGCTTAGAAGAATGGGGACATGTGCAGAGGGGCCCTATCAGGACCATGGCAAGGTGGTGTGGTTCACCTTCGGTGCCAGTGGGATCCCTTGTCTTTCTAGCCTTGCTTTCTATTTTCTTCTCAGACTTTCTTTCTGTGTCAAACCACACTTTTTGCCACCATCACCTATTGCCTGGATTTCTTTAACTTCCTCCTCCTAACAGGTCCCCTTGCCACCAATCTCCTTTACTTCAATTCCCTCTCTATCCCATATCTAAAAGGCGCTTTTGCAAATGTAAATGTGACCACATTACCTCTCAGCTTGACTCATTGGGATGGCACTTGATCGATCTCCCAGTAGAGCTAACAGTGTAGAACAGCGAAGACTAATAGTTTCCCTTACTAATATTTTCAGTCCCCCTTATTAATAGAACCTCGCTTTTTCTAGGGAGAGCAATTGCTCTCAGCTAAGATACTATATTTTCCAGCATGCCTCACTGATAGAATAATTGTATGAGAGCCATTAGCAGAACAAACAGAACGGTGGTGAAAGTGGCCATCTTGGAGACCTTCAAATAGCCGTATGAAAGAAGGTTTTATTTTATTTTTTGAGACAGGGTCTCTCTCTACACTCCAGGCTAGTCTTGAACTAACTATGTAGCGTAGTCTGGCTTTGAAGGGAAGAAGTCTTGAAGTAAGAATAGAATCGAAAGCTAGAGAATAAGCTTGCAGCTTTGATGGCTCCTCCTTTATGAATGTAGTTTGGGTAGCTCCTCACTATGATTGGACCTGGAGCATCCCCCAAAAGCCTTATGTGTTTGGATGTAGTGGGATAGCTTTGGAACCATACACTGTTGGGAGGTAGGGTCTGGATGGAAAGGGCGGATGCTTGGGATTCGACCTGAAGGAATTGTGTCAACTTGTTGAGATTGGGGATTGCCCAGGGCAGAGATTTCAGGTGTGTGCTGTTGACCTGTGTGTCAGGAAGTGAGGGAAAAGTATCCATCTTGGATGTGTGTGGCCCAACTAGCAGCTGAACTGAGTAAAGGAAGAGAGAAGAGATATTGTTACACCTTCTTCCTGGGAAAGCTATGTCCTTGCCTGAGTTTCCGGATATCAACTGGCTCCTCACTCACTTGGCTTCTGTCTGCCGTGTGTGAGCAGCTCTCCAGCCTCTGCCATTTGCTTCCACTGTGGCCCACTGCCCACGAATGGACTGTGTAAGACCTTCTGAAACTGTGAGCAAAATAAATGTTTCCTCCCTTATGTTGTGGATGTCAAGCATTTTGTCATATCAACAAGGAAATAATGAAGACACTCCTGTCCTCCTGGACTTGTTTTATATGAGAGAAAAACAACCCTATTAATGTACATCATTATTTTAGGGATTTCAATTCCTCATAGTCATACACAATTTCTAAATTACAATCTGTGGCTTTATGGACTGGTATTTGCCTACTGCTTCAGCTTCGTCTATTATGCCTACTTACTTTCCACCCTCAACCCTCAATGACATACATCTCAAGCAGAATAAATTATTTTCAGTTTCCCAAACTTATTACCCTGCTCTCTCTGCCAAAAATATGTCCCTCTCTCTTTACAGGCTTATTCTTCCTACTTTTAATTATCATGTGTTCCAGGAAGGCTTCTTTTAGACTTCAAGTCGGCGCTTATCCAATTCCTCCCCGGCAGCAACTTGCATCTTGTATCTTGTCTGGTATCAGCTATCGTTACTAAACCATGTGTCCGTTTTTTTTTTTCATTCACTCTTAGGTTCAGTGATGATCAGAACTATATAATGTGTAAAATTTTCTCCCTGATGTGTACCAGGATTTCTGGCACCTTAGAGCCAGTCACTAATTTAGTGGTGACTAGGTAATGGGTAAGTATATAAGAAAAAAATTGCATCGAAATTAGAATGATGAATTTATCCCAGTTACCTACCTCTCACTGGACTATTTCACCTGTAGAAAAAAGTCAGAGTGTGTCTCCAGTAGGTTTTGACTCTCCTGGTACTGTGTGACACAACCTCCTGTTTCACAGAAGGGAAGATTCCCTCTTTTGTCCATGGCTTACCTTTGCCCATGCTCACTCCCTACTCTTCCTCCTCCTTCTGCTCTTCATTCTTCTCTTTACATTCTCCCTTCCTCCTCACCCATCTGACATACCATGGCTTAGAAGGGGCCAACTGATATCTGGAGTCTGAGACAAGGGCAGAACTTTTCCAGGAAGAAGGTGTAACAATGTCTCTTCTCTCTTCCTTTACTTAGTTCAGCTGCTAGTTGGGCCCCACACATCCAAGGTGGATACCTCTCCCTCACTTCCTGACCCACAAGTCAACAAGACACACCTAAAATCTCTGCCCTGGGTAATCCCCAATCTCAGCAAGTTGAGGCAGTTCCTCCAGGTCAAGTCCCAAGCATCCATCCTTTCCATGGCCTAGAAGAAAATTCAATTGTAGATGAGAACTTCTTCAGAGAAAATGTCAACTTCAATTTAAATCAAATAAATTCGAAGGAGTTGTTTGGCTTTTGGAGGGCTGAGTAATGAGTGAGAGGAATGTGTAGCTATCTCCTGGGTGCTGCTCTGATAATACCAACTTTTTGTGCAAATTATATTCTCCCACATCCAATTTTTACTGTTACTTAACTTTTAGGATCCTTTTCTACTTTCTGAAGAAATAATGATTTCATTGAAGTTATTTTGTCTTGTGGTCTACATGTAGAGAGAAGATGAAGTTGGAGATATTTATTGGCTTAGAGTAAGAGTAAATTGTATTGCTTCTGATTTACTTCAATGATTGTTGTGCATCTAAGAAAGCTAACAAAAATTGCTAATATAGAAGCCCTTTGTGAAATTTCCATTAAATCCTTCTCTTAAAAAAATTCTGACAGTTTTTAAAATTAGTGATATAACAAAAAGTGGAATGACTTACAAAGATGCTAATATATTTTACAAAATAAAATATTCAAACCACAGAATATAAAGAATTTGTGAAAAAATGTCAAAGGAGTTTGAACATTCTCCCTAATGCCTTTCCAGATTCAAGGCTCTCGTTCTAAAAAGTCAGTTGCCATTTATATAAATAGATGCTCTTATCTAATGCCTCTACATGCACACAAACGCACACATGCACGCACGCGTGCGCACACACACACACTATTACATACAATAGTCCCACTTTATTTGCTGTTGGTTTCCACATTTTAGATATCCATAGTCAAAAGCTTTCAAAATTATTAAATAGAAAATTCAAGAAATAAGCAATTTATAAGTTTTAAATTACATGCCATTCTCAGTCGTGTGATGAAATCTAACCCCAATCCACGCTGCCCCAGATAAGACATGAGTCATCCGTTTGTCTAGCCTGTCCCCAATACATGCACCACTCACCTAATATTCACTTACTAGCTGTATAGGTTATCAGACTGTGGCATGACTGCAGCACTTGTGTTCAAGCATCCTCGTGTTGCAGCCGAACCTTAGTCACAGGGGCTGTCACCCACCTCACTTCATTCTGTCATGTGCACACTGTAGCCTATCACATCGGCACAGTTGTCAAGAGAAGAAAAAGGGTGAGAATGGTGCAGAAGAGAGTTTGAGAGAAAGATCCCATATTTACCTAACCTTTATCACAGTATGTTTTTATAATTGTCCTAGGTATTGCTGCTAGTAGCTCACTGTGTTAATTTATAAACTGAACTTTATCAGAGGCATGAATGTATAGAAAAAAATTATACACCTGTGTACAGGGTTTGGTGCTATCTAAAGTTTAGGCATCCGCTGAGGGGCTTGGAATGTATTTCTCTTGGGTAAGGAGAAGGGGGAAATATTGTACTAGCTATATGCATTTAAACTTGTGACAGTGTGTATGTATCTACACATCCTTAAAAATATATTCAATTCTATTTTTAAGATGACTCCCTTAGTTGCTTTCTCACTGCTGCGACTCAATACCCAACAAACACAAATTAGGGGAGGAAACGTTTATTTTAGCTCACAGTTGCAGAAGTCACAGTCCGTTCATGTGTGGCCAGCAGCAGCGGAAGCACATGACGGGGACAAGATGGAGGCAGCTCCTCAAGGCAGGAAGCCAAGTCCCAAAAGGGAGGTGGAGCTAACATAGACATTCCTTTCCCAGTGATCCACCCCTTCAGGGTTCAGCCTCGGTGTTCCACCACTTCCAGCTTTAATCCCCAAATCCACCACACACCTATCATCCACCACATGCCCATAATCCACCCCTCCAGACCAGGCCCTGACTCCTAATGGTACATGGTTCCATAGATAACCCATAACATCCAAGTACATGAGATTTGGGGGGAACATTTCAGATCCAAACTACAATAATAACTACTGGATTGGTTTATTTAAGAATAAATTTCCAATTATTCGTGTTCATTGGAATTTCTCTCCATTTTAATCATCTGTAATTAACAAGTAAAAACTGTACATATTTAAGGTATGATGTTCTGATATAGTGACATATTTTGAAACAATTCAGTTATGCTAATTAACATATCTGTCACTTCACCTAGTTATCTTCCATTAATTCTTGTGATTTGGCCAAGGAGGGAGATGCCCACCCTCCAAGAATGACCAAATAAAGCAGGTAAGTTTCAAGAATTTGGAAAATTACTTGTTACCTTGACTTTATGTTCTGCTACTAAATAAATAGTCCCCAAATCTCTTTTTTAAAGATATTCAGATGGAATTTTGAAATTCTAAAATAGAATTTTGAGATTGTAGACCACAGAAATTGTATTTTAAAGATACACACACACACACACACACACACACACACACACATAACTTTTTGCCTTCAATTTGAAGATTTGAAGATACCATATTAAAATAAAAACTGCAAAAACACCTTTTCCTAAGAGATGCCCTGGCCAATGTCATTATAGGTTGAAATACAAGTAAATTTTATGATGCATCTTGATTCTTTTAGGAGCTGTAGAAAATTGATCAAAGTCTGCCAAATCTTTTCAAACTTGTTGTGGAAAAAATAGGTAGACATTTTTCAAGTACCAAGATGAAAACAGGCCTTTGCTTTAAAAAAAAAAATCTGAAATAACTGATGCACTTGGATCCCACACCCACTAATGGAAACTTTATGAGCACGAAAGATGATGAGGAGAGATTCAGGCAAGGTAAGTAGGGGAATAACAGGTTTAAGTGTCTCAGAGGCTGTCAACATCTCCTTTTCTCTGTGTTAAATATCACTAATTGCTTTGGACTTTTTTTCTGTTGGGCCTAATTGAGCTTAAAAATATTTTGGGGGGTACTGGGAATCAAGCCCAGGGCTTTCACACTGAGGTACATTTGCAGACCTCTTCTCTACTTAACTAATTAATTGGCTAATTTAGAGACAGGGTCTCACTAAGTCATTATTGCTCAGGCTGGGCTTGAACTTGTGATCCTCCTGCCTCAGCCTCTCAGAGTACTAGGATCATAGGTGTGCATGTTTAGATATTCCAACAACCCCATAGGGTCATTAGCTAAGTTGGAATATGACTTCTATAGGCAAGGTTGTTGTCCTAAGGGGTGGAGTTTGGAGGGGACAGTTTACCTTGGCTGAAGAAATAAGCAGTGTATGGCCTACCTTTAAAGTAAACAGGGCAGATTTCACTTATGGTTATATGATTTTGCATAAATCACTAGGGACCCCTGATTTCCTGTATCCTCATTTGTAAAATTCCAAAGTTGTTCTAAGAATTAAATCAGATGAAAAAGAGTTTTATAAAGTCATGAAAACTTAAGGTCCAGAAATTAATCTGTAAAATATTGATATAGTTACCACATCCATGGATATGAAAGTTTTAGAAATATTGGATGAATAAAAATCATACTAGAACAATTCACAAAGTAAATAACTCCCCCAAAGTATAGACATAATCACAATTAGGTGAAATTACCTGAAACTGGGCATAGCTGGGGGAACCTCTATCCCTAAGAGCCACCACTACAAGAATTTGAAAGTATTCCTGGAGTCCTCATCAGGGTGATGTTATGTATCTGTATTTAGAGTCATCAGAATATTGTGCTAAGCAGTGAGTAGCAGTGGTAAGGGTACCGGAAGCAGCAAGGCAAGGTTCTCCTCCCCCACGAAGATCAGACACAGATGAGGGTAAACAGAAGAGACAGATCCAAATCAATTCCCTCATATAAACACTTAAGGAGAACTCAAATCATGACAAAGAGCACTAAAGTCAGTAAGTGGAACTGTCCCTTCTGGTTAAAAAATTACTGTTAGAAGAAACTTACAAGTTGATGGGATGTAAGAGGCAGACTTCTGAGAAGGGGCCATTTGGAGCTCATCTAGACCCACGGAAAGGTTTACCTAAGCTCCAGAAACTTCCAGAGCGACCAAGCTATGATCTCCAATACAAGCTGCACATCTTCCGACAAGTCCCTGTTACTCACACTTTGGGGTTATGGAATCTGTCATCAGAGTTGTGCAAAAAGAGCTTGGCAGCAAGTCATATTCCTGGGAGGGACGTTGGAGTGGGCAGAGAGTCTGAGATGTGGGGGTGGCAGGTAAGCACTGAGTTGGTTTATTGTTCTGGCAGGTTCCTGATTACAAACTAGGCAGGGTGGATACATGCTGAGAAAGTGGCAACACTTTGAGCACATGACTTTGGATTGCTCTTTTTTGAGGTTTATTATCCAGCAGTGTGCTAACTTCTAAAAGTAGTAAGCACGAGAAGTACGCATATAACCGTGAGTTAAGTTGTTAATACCATTTCAACTGCCTTTATAAACAATGTAGTGTAAGTTGTTTCTGATCTTCAGTCGATACTGACGAGAGTTTTGCTTCTTCAAAATTATCTCAAGGAAAATAAAGGCCAAGCACAAGAATTACTTACAGGGTAGAATTATTTTCCCTGAATCATAATCTTAGGATTCTGAGATCAGAAAATAGAAGAGACGGTGAAGGGGTAGGCCGCTGCCCTCCACGGTGAACCCAGCCCCATCCAGCAGTGACGGTTTTGTGTATGCATCTTTTCCATCCCTTCTGTGGTAGCTCTGATGGTTTGAATCATAGGAGCCCATAATAGCATCGTCAAGGTTATCAGTGACAGGAGAAAGACACTATAGGATCCAGGTGAGAGTTATCTGAGGCTGTGTCCAAGAGCTGTCATCAATACCAGGTGCAGGACTCAATGCTGTAGTTACACTTTGTAAGTCAGGACCCCCCCCCCCCCCCCCCCAGGTGAGTGTCTGAACAGAGGGGTTCTGAGTGCAGCAGTACAAACCTGCCCTTCATGCCGGTAGTTTCATAAAGGCGCCTGCCAGGCACTAGGTCGCTGAGTGTGGTTGCATCACTGCCTACGAATGCTCGTGTTTTAGGGCTTACGGGCCAAACAAAACTGCAGCATGGTGCCCTACCAAGCCTCACAAGAAGGCAGAAAGAACCTAAGTCACATCCAGTATCTGCACTGAGAAGGATTTCAGGAAATGGTGCTTGTAACCCTCCAGATACACACCATACCACAAACGGGGAAGCTGCCTGGACGCAGATGCTTCTGACCATATCCAGAACCATCTGTCTAGACATGAGTTTCTTTTTATTTACTTGTTCAAGGATTCCTGAATCTAACAGTAAAATTCTTTTATGAATTCTGGAAAAGCCCAGCCATCACTGACCTGAATGTTGACTGTTCTGAGATCCCACTTTCTCTTGACTTTTGGCCTCTGAAGAGTCATCATTGCTTTTTTCCCCATTAAAACACTAAAAGATGGCTTTTTGTTTGTTTGTTTCTGGCAAGGGGGTAATTTATCTAAAAGATTAGTCTCTTTTCAACCTTTCATTGCACCGTAGTAATATAAATAATAAAAAAGGGTCCTGAGGCAAAGTCTAATGTTTTATTATGTGCTGATGAGCATATAATGTTCATCATGTTCAAATTTTTATTTGTTCCTTCAAGAATGGGAGCTTACCAAGGATCAAAAGCCTGGGGACCTTGGACTTTTATGTGGCTGTTTTTATGGTTTTCATAGAGGTCTAAGGCTAATTCATACTTAGGTGGCATTTAGCCCTTGTCTTAGACAAATTCAATTACAACACATGTCAAAATTTGCTGTTTATTAAGAAGCAAGTAGCAGGTAACAAATTTCAGCTCTCCATGACAGCATTAGCGTGGCTGTGGCAGCAGAGTGGGTGACCCAGAGCCCTCTTCCCAGAGAGTCTGGGCGTGAGCCATTACAGAAATAACATCATGTCTGACAAGGAAGCACTAAGACAACTCACAA
This sequence comes from Ctenodactylus gundi, assembly GCA_004027205.1. NCBI lineage: Eukaryota > Metazoa > Chordata > Mammalia > Rodentia > Ctenodactylidae > Ctenodactylus > Ctenodactylus gundi. The sequence goes on along the minus strand of PVKB01006331.1, from coordinate 51,476 downwards.
GTGTCAATTGCATCATACTAAAGACCAAGACTTTATTCAGAAGCCAAACTCGGAAAAGAAGAGCAAAGCAGTGTCCAGAGACACTTCCGTAGCAATTTCTAAATTTGAAATTTCAAAAAATCTTTTTATCTCACTTAAGGGAAAGACAGAAAAGCTACTGCTTACTACCTGACACCTCACAAGCACTCTCTCACTGCAAGGGGCATAGAGGGAAAAGGAAAAGTCAGATCCAACAGAGATTCTTTCATCCTGGTCAGGATTAAGTGTGTCTCCCTAGACGTTGCCCATCCAATGAGTAGAGATCAATGCTTGGCTGTTGATCTAGCTGAAGGCTAAAGTTGAACACCGAGTTGGACCTTGGTATTGGATGAGGTGCAAATGTGCCAAGGGAAACAACCGTAATTCACATGGGCTGTTCAATGGCTCCTTTACTGATTTTAAGGTAAAATACAAAATATTATGTAAGATCATTGGTGATAAATACTGGTGCTTTCCCACTGCATCACTTTGAGTATTTCGGTTTTCCATGAACATACCACAGTACTCTAAATCTGGTTGTAGCCTGGGTCTCCCAACCTAAATCAATGAATTCTCTGCCCGGGGCTGTTTATGCTTAAAAAGATAATCAGTTCATCCTGGGTGTTAGAAATTACAAGAGGTCAAACTCAAAGTCAAGAATTGTTGGTGACCATCTTTTACCAAAATACAGAGTGAATAACTCAACAATGAGAAAGGGTGAACACCCACATACAGAGAAACAAAAAAAGAGACTGAAAGAACTGAAAGAGACCTAGAACACTGAGTTTCCACTTTAACCGGGTTTCATTATGTTGTTGACCTGGTTAACCCCTTACCTTTAAGAGATGTATGCATTATTAAAACCTATCTAGATGTAGGTTTTCTTTTAGTTATCTTGTCTGGGCTCCTGCATCTGATGGTAGTTATCTTTTTATCAATTCTGGAAAATCTCAGATCACTGACTCAACTGTTGTCTGATCTAAGCTCCTACTTTCTCTTGGATTTTGGTCTCTGAAGAGTCACTACTCATTTTTTTTCCTCCCTTGGATCCTCATCTGGCATAAACTGAGTCATGGTCTAGCATGGGTCTTTGCTTCAGTTATAACAGAAGTTAAAACTCGAACAATCCGTGTAAATTTTACCGGCAAAAGATTAAATTGTCAAGTGTAAGAAAATGGCAATGGACTTTAGTTCGAGGAGCCGAAAGCACAAGGAGGTACAGCTCGGACAAAGATCAAGCCAGAGAATAATGAAAGAAAGATAAGAGAAACGAAATTTCAGTTATAGGAACTGAATAAGGCACAGATCTGATGCCAAGGATCTGACTGACCCATCATTTCAGGGATTTTCTGGGGTAAACTGGCTTCTGGCTGGTCAGTATCTCAGTTCTGCTTTCTCTGGGGGAAAGGAATGAGTCCTGTTGCCTGAGGGGGAAATTCTGTCTCCATGAGATGTTGGCTTCTATTTGAGGTGGTCACAGACTATGGAGCGGAGGCTCTGCTAGGATCCAAGCTGCTCAACGTGTAAGGTCATGACTGGAAACTTGTGGGCACGGTTGAAAGACTGTCAATCTCTTATCTTGGTGTACTCATATTCTAAAAAGGAGAATGAGATAAGCTCTGCAAATTTACGGCTAATCAAGCTCATTTTGCCAACTTTTAGAAAGAGATTCCCTGAATGACTCACATCCCATGAGCATAACAGCGAGGGAATTTGACCTCAAGTTCTAAGGTAACGGTTTTAGTTATTTTATCATTGCATGGTCACATATCCAACATCCTCAATTTAAGAGAGGAAAGGTTTTATGTAGCTCACGGTTTCAGAACGTCTCTCTCACACACAGTCCACTCATGGGGCAGCCAGCAACGGTGGAGGTACATGGCAGAGAAAGACTGCATTGCTGCTCACCCCGTTGCAGACAGAAGCCAGGTGAGGTAGGGGCAAGCAGATAAACTTTCCGGAAAGAAGCTGCAACAGTGTTTCTTCTTCGTTGCTTTCCTTAGTTCGGAGCCTCCAGTCCTCACCACCCCCCAGGGTGGGTGCCCTTCCCTCATTTCCTGATCCACAACTCAACACCGGAAAAAGCTCTGCGCTGGCAACCCCCAATCTCAACGAGTTGACACAATCCCAACAGGTCAAACCCCAAACATCCACCCCTTCCCGCCAAGCTCTGCCTCCCAATAGCACACAGTTCCAAGTACATGAGGCTTTTGGGGACACTCAAGATCTAAAGTATAGCAGTAACAAAGGAGAGAAAACGAAGGTTAAATTTTGTTCTGCTTTTAGTTACCTATATGGGAATCTGTGGGCTCAAATGAAAAGTCAATGGTTTTTAGCAAAAATTGCTTTCAAGTCCTTGACTGCTTCCGAAGAAAACACATCATGCTTTTAAATTGTAACAGGTTTAGGGGCTGCACGTTGTCTTCTGTTCCTATGGTAGTCTCCAACTTTGCCAAAAATGAAGATAAGGGCTTCTGATCCCCAGTGACACTGCCATAAAGAGCCCACTCAATGCAGCTGTCTTTTCAGGGTGGTCTTTTGAAATATCATATGACTTTTAGACAACAAAGACATCACTTTCAGCTTTGAGTCTGACTCATTAAGAGCCTGAAGAGTATCATCAATTTATTTTTCAAAGCTTTTCTGTTTTTTTGAAGCTAATCCTTCTCAGCAGTGAGATAGGGTCCTGAGCTGAATATCTTTGATGAATTGAATTTGAAAGAGGTGATATGTTTGTAACGTCGAATGGAAAAAAAAAGTACAGGTCGGTACACATTTATTTTTCCTTCTGCAAACTGTCCCATTAGATGCAAATGCAGGCTAATTATGATTGGAACGCAAGAAAGAATCTCAAGAATTAAACTGGAATGTGCTGATTATCTGTGAAACACTCCATTGAGTTTTCAAGATTGAGCAAGCTTGTGCTGTTTCAAGTTGGGCTGTGGAAACTTCTACCTAAGAAAATTCCCTTTCATTGTTAGCGCAAGTCAATACCTGGGAAACCACTTGGGAAGAGGTACGGTGGGTGTGCCATTCCTTTTCATTCACAAGAGCCTGGCTCAGCCCTCCTCACCTCAGTCAGTGACTGAGAAGCCTGTCCAAAGTCAGCAATCAGAGCCAGAGAGCCCCTGACTTAGCTGCACAAACTGTGGCTGGAAAAAGTGTCACAAATTCAGCAAATACCAAAGCCAGAAAGAGAATAAACAAAGAGGAGAAGAGCTTAAGCTCTGAATTAGTGGCCCAGGGTGTAAAGTCTTCAAACTGGGGCATCCCTTACCCTGCAGGTATACCAAGAATTAAGGAGTGTGTGGCTCAGGGAAGTTTTAGGGAAATTTCCAAATCCAAATTTCCACAAAATCCTTCCTAAGAACATTCTGGGTTGTCCTTTTCCAACATTGGCTTAAAAAAAAAAGAGAGAGAAAGTTCTTTCTTCTGCATACATAAAAAGAAACTCAAAAGAGAGGAGGCAGAGATTTTTGCAAAACATTAAAATCTATTTGCTATCAGTTACAAAACATTGAAATGCACTTACTGTCAGCTGTATTACAGAAATAAAAAATATAATACAACTAATACCTAGTGTGTTGTTGCTTAAAACTCTAGAAACATTGATATTTTAAGACAAAGAATAGAGAACTCAGTAGGAATAATTTGGATAGTACTTGCCTTCTTCCAACTGAGAAATTTATGATAAGCAGTTGACATAGTGAAACACATTTTTTTGTCTTGTTGACTTTCAGACTCCTTTCTAAGTTTGAGTCTACCTACAATATCATAGCCTTCATGCTGTCAAAACTGTGAAATATCTCTGAGAGTTCTTTCAATGTGGGGTATGTGTGTGAGTGTATGTGCGTGTGTGCTTCTCATTTAACTCTGGGATACTATTCTTTTGATGGTCACGCATACTTTTCTCATTTATGTCCATAATTTTTTAATTCAGTCCATTGATATCACCAAGTTCGTCTGGCTCCATATCTAATCTAGACGTTCTCAGAGATACAAGTGTCAAACACTTCTGTGATCACCTATTTCTTCTACAAGATTTCTCTGTTTCTTTTAAAGTATTTCTGCCTTAGTTTTTGTTGTTGTTGCTGTTTTTCTAGGAGAGGATATTCACTGACCATAACTGAAAGGGAAAAGACTTTTTTTATTGTATAGTTTAGGAAAGTCTCAGTCCATTCACGGGTGTCTGGCAATGGCAAAAGCATATAGTGGAAGCTTAACTGGAGGGAAGTTATTCACACAATGACAGACAGAAAGCCAAGTGATCAAGGAGGGGAAGAGATAGCATATGTCCTTGTAGGTCATGTTCCAGTGACCTGTCTCTTTTGGGACAAGTCCTACTGTTTTGCCCCTTCCAGGTCCAGCCCCAATGATCAGCTCATTGTGACTGAAGCCCCAGTGTTCTGCCGCTTCTGACTAGGCCCCACAACATAACTGCACACGGTTCCACAGGCATTCCACAGTAGCCAAATATATGAGGTTTTGGGGTAGCATTCCATATCTAAATCATAACATCCCCGGCTCCCAAAAGACGAATGTCCACCATCTTATGCACAATGAATTTGCTCTTTCTCTAAGAATTGCCAAAGTCTTAACAGTTCCAGCACTGCTAAAAAGTCCAAGTCCAAAGTCTGCTCTGAGACTTAAGGCAAACTCTTACTTGTGAGCCCCTTGTGAGCCAAGTTGACATAATCTCACCAGTGGTCACATGCTAACACTGTGTTCTACTTGAGCAAGACAAAGCACAGGAGAAGCATCACTTATTGAGGAGCAGCTAGGAGTCATGTATCAGCCAGCAACTGAGAACAGGCTTATGCCCCAGAGAATTCTCAGTCCCAACAGGGGGTTTTGGTGGGTTTTATAAAGGCAAAAAACATAAGGGAAGGATCACAAGAATCTCATAAGGGAAAATAACAAAAAGAAGAGGCACAGGGTGAGAGAATTGCAAAACAGAATAAGCCCCAGAAAATAACAGAATTAGTAAACTGACAATAAACTGACAATGATTCAAGATTTATGCCTTGGGGCCTGACTTCAGATGAAGTATCCACTAAGTATAGGGGTCAAAAGGTCAGCAGAGGGTGAGTCACCAGGTCATGAGGCAACTCCACAGGGGAAGCGACTCGGGCAAAGAAGACATCAGGGAAAATCTAATATGGTGGGGCTCTTGCCACTTCAACCGAGTCTGTGTCTCACGAAGTCAAAAAATGAAATCACAGACTAAGGAGGCAAGTTGTAACAGTGGGTAGTTTCTTTATAAAGATGAGGACAGAAGGGGATCAGAACAGCAGGATAAAAACTTCCATTAACTGCCAACAGCACTCCTTGTCCAGGGGCATTTAAAGATGAGCTGAGTAAGGACATAATTGTTCTGAGCATCAGGCTTGTTGCAAAGGTCCTCCACCCTTAAGACCTTCCACCCCATTGTCTTGAAACTATCTAACATTTAAACTATTAATAACCCTAGAGGGAGGTCATTTGCACATCTCCAGTGAGTCCCTAGCTAACCACTCCTGTGAGATTCCTCATTCTAGGGGAGCTCTTTTTCTCTTAACTGCCTGTTTTATGTCCCCTACCTCCTGTGATGTGAGTCAGAGAACCTATTCCCAGGGCAGGGTGAGCCTGGGGTCCTATGTCTGTTTCGGGGGACCACTTGGATCCCGTCCTGTGACACTGAGTTCTGCAAAGGAAGAAGTGGAAAGAGGCCAGGAGCCAGTCTGTGACAGTTCTGCATACAACTTGCTGTCACAGAAACTCAAGTTTGTGGAGGCAGGATGATTACAGTCTTCAGTGTCTTGCCTGTCATTCTTCAGCTGGGACATGTCAGGGTCTAGGTTCACAAGGTGAGGGTCACCTGGGCACATCATCCTGATCCCAGTCTATTCTAAGGTCCTGTCTCTCCAGGAGCAGATACTAGATTTGATGTCTTTGAGTATGGAGAGATGGGCCCATATATGACCACAAAAGACCCAGAAAGTTGGGAGAATTAAAGGTTCATTAACAAAGTTTTGAGGGTGAAAATGGGCCTCCTGAACCCTGAAAGATGGAAGCTGTCATGGTTCTCAATCGAAAACTTCTTTCTTTGCTTGGCTAATCCAGCAAGTAGCTGCAGCTCCTCAGAAACGTGCTGAGGGAAAGCAGTAGAGGGCAGGTTTCACTTTTAAAACTAATAACTGGAACTGGCAGAGAAACCAGCTGAGATAAGATTCTTCTCGGGCTTCTGGCTTCTCTGTGATGCAACTGGAACATGGAGGGAGCAATTGTGAGGCAAATAGCGTGGGCGGACCCAGAAGGAATCTCTGGTGGGTAGAGAGAGGGGATTTTCTGTTAAGATAAGAACTGGCTTTCCTGTCCAGTGGGAGGAGCAAGCAATTCAGACTTTTGCTTTCTTGAATCCTTTGAAAGAAAGAAGAAACCACTTTCGAGGGGAAATCCGTGTTTCTGGTTGCTCTGCTTTTCTGATTTTAGAGTATAGTGGATTTTTTCCCCCATCTGTGGAAGCATCTTGCTCTTTGGCCACCTTAAGTAGTGAATGGAATGAATGGCTTATTCTCAAAAATGAAACCAGTCATTAGATTTATGCCAGCACAGATACTTCTCTGACCCATGCATCAAATCAGAAGGCTTATAGTAACCAAAAGCAGCTTGGACGAGGCAAATGCTAACCCTTTAATGGCCGAGCAGGAATTGAATAAACTTCCTCAGAGAGAGATTCTGTGCATCAAAACAGAATTGCTGACTTTGGCAAAAAGGACACGTGCTTGGCAAGGTCATGTCCAGGAGTGACGAAAGAATTTTGACAACCTGTGTTGTTCATACTTTCATTCACCTACGTCTTAATTACTTTTTTTGTTGCTGTGACTCAATACCCAACATCCACAACGTAAGAAAGAAAGATTTATTTTAGCTTACAGCTTCAGAAAGTCACATTTCATTCACAGGTGGGCAGCTGGAAAATGGTGAAACACCATAGTGGGGCCGGAGCTAGAGCAAGATCTGGAGCCGGTGCTCCCAAGACAGAGATCCTCACAACAGCATGGCGGAACTGAGACCCCTCTGGGAGGAAGGGAAGAACCAGCACATGTCCCCTCCCAGTCAACCCCAAGCATCCGCCCCTTCCAGCCGGGCTCCACCTCTCAACAGTACGTAGTATCTATAGGAGCCTGAGGCTTTTGGGGGACACTCCAGATCCAACCATGACACCTACTATGTAAGTTGCAACCTAAATTCCTTCAAAGAAAGATGTGTAGTACATGCACAAAACCAGCCACCTGATGATGAAGCACATGAGCAGCAGCAACACCAAAAAACAAAATACAGCAACAAAAGCAAAGAAATCAGTTCTGTTTCTTTGTAAGTGGGCCAGTCTGACCCTCATTACTAGAGTGTACCCCCTCCAGCTACTCTAATGGGGTTCTTTTTCTATCTTCTCTTCCCTTTAACTAGAGCTTCTATCTGCAGACTCAGGCTTTAGTTTTAATTTCCACCGTCACTAATAGCAAGAACTCCGCCATTTTGTATTTTCCCTGATGTCTTCTTTGCTCCCGTCACTTCCTCTGTGTAGCTGCCTTATGACCCAGTGACTCACCTTCTGCTGACCCCCTTCCCCGGGCGATTATTGGAAATCTCACTCAAAGTCAGCCACAAGGCATAAATTAAATTTTGAATCACTGTTCGTTTATGGTCACTGTTAGTTTCTTACTGTGAGCTTATGGATTCTGCAACTTACTGCTGCGTATTCTGTTTTGCAACCCCCTCACCCTACTCCCTTTCCCCTGTACACTCTGATGTATTCTTCATTTATCAAATTCTGTGATTCTTCCCATTCTTGTGGTTTTTGCCCTTATGAACTCCACCAAAGCCCCTTTTCAGAATTGAGATTTCTTGGAGCACAAGTCCATTACCAGTCACTGGCTAATAAAGGACTCCTAACTTCTTCTCCGTAGGTGGCATTTCTCCTATGTGTTACTGTCTCGCTCACATACCACAACTAAACCAAAGACCTACATTAGCGTGTGACAAAAGAAAAATGGGTATTATTACTGTGAATGGAATGTTCAAGTAGCCAAAGAGAGCAGGCCAAGTATTGACAGCCGAGAGGCCAAGGAGGGGAAGAGGAGAAGAGGGAAGGGAAGGACCTCACTTACGTTCTAATGCTATACTGTCCTCACCCCAGGCACTTTCCGTAACTTATTTCTTCTGGTCCATACAATATTCCTGTTACGACTTTGCTTTACAAATGAGGACAGAGAAATTAAGTATACTGACCAAGGTTTCAGGACTCGTAATTAGGACTGGCGTACGGCTTTTTCTTTTGTGCTGACAAGGATCCAGGAGAGAGACAGACCAGTGTGGCTAGAGGTGCCTGACTCCATGCCCTGTCTCCACCAAGTGCCACCTGCATGCCTTTTAGAAGATTCTCTATCCTCTCCATGCCCTGCTTCTCAAAAGGGAATTGAGAGGATTCCATGAATAATCTATATAAAGAACGTAGAAAAGTATCCGGAGTATGTGCTCAAAACTATTAATTGTTCTACAGAAACTGGTCAGAATGGATGGGGACCAACTCTGCTTGTGTTTTTGTATTACTTTTCTTTGCTGACAGCTTTCCATGATAGATGGAAGCAGTGTCTTATACTTTTTTTTTTTTTTTTAACCATGAATGCCTCCACATTGGTGGTGGCCTGCCTCTTGACAGTTCTTATTAATGCAATGCATTTGTAGAGAAAATTTAATTTGTAGAGATAATTTAATCTTTCATCTAGAATGGCTGATCAAACATTTTTTATTAATGATAGCTGGACATTTTTTCTTTCATCTTTGCTATTTATTAATATCATGAAATGTTACAGCTGTAACTTCTTGTTAAGGGATAGTCTCAGAAAACTTCAGCCCTGAGATATAGGATATAGCCCCTGTGGTTATTAGCTGCTGCTTCTGTAGCTGGCCCAAATTGGCTGAGCTTCTCATCTTCCACTTTTCCAATCCCCACTGGGTTATTGAGGCCAAGAACAGTGAGTCACAGTGCCTCTCAAAGAAACTTCTCATTAGATTCTTAAACTTGAGGTAAAACCATATGGTCCAGAATCCTGTTGAGGTGCACAAAAAGCAGGTTGCTACTGGGAATGAAGGGCACTATAGGTGTTGTCGGGTGTCACTGCAAGCCCCAGGCCAATGCAGCCATTCCTGGGCTCTACACTACCTTTCCTTGGCTGCGTCTTTTCCTGGTGAGAAGCTGACATGGCAAAGTGCATATGCCATTTAGGAGTTGTAGACTCCTGGATTTGGCTGTTTCTGTGGCTTTTAAAGTTCATCCTTCAAACAATTGTGGTACGTGTATCCCTAGGCCTCAGGATGGCCACGAGGCAGCAATCGGCATCAGGAGGGAGATAAGGTAGAGGGTAGAAAAGGCCGTGGACAAAACTTGGAAGTGTAGTTTCAGTTAATATGTCAGCACATGCCTGTGACATTCCTCAGTGTGGAGGAAAAAGGCAAGGATTGCAAGAGAATGAGTGGAAGAGAGTGACAGAGGCAGACATACTTTCTATATCCACTGTAGGAGGCCAGGAATTTTGTTTGTACCTCTTCTTTCAGGTCATTACGAAGCTATGTTTGTCAAAGTGAATAAAGAAGCTACATTTTATTAAGTAGTTCAATGTATGACTTGAATTTATAAATACCAGCAGTGTCTACGGTTCCTGTTGCAAAGTCCTTTCAATTATATTCTGATCCTGGTTCAACAATGCTTCCCTCACATTGTTTTTTCTTTTGCTGAGGTGTGAAATTTTATGCAGCTCAAAGGCAAAAGACTTTACTTTGAAAAGAGATGCCCAGGGCATTCTGCAGGGCAACCTAGGAATTGAACACAAGGACTTCAGTCATCTAAGAACTCAGAGGTATCTGTGGCCTTGGTCGGAGGGGTTCAGACCCCTGCCCAGGCCTTAGGCTCACCTTGGCATGACCCACATGGTGCTGGTCTCACAGGCATGTAGAATGCAGGAGTGGTGGGACAGAAATACTTCTACCCAGACTTCAGAAGGCCTTGGAGGCCAGGCAGCATGCCCATCTGAAAGGGCAGCGTGTGAGGTTGTGAAAGTGAATCTCAAAGAGCAGTGGGGACCTCAGAAATTTGAAGATGCCAGTGATATGGATCATCTGCAGAAAAAGGCCACAAGTTTTGAACAGGGCCTGTCCAACAGGCAAACCCTGGAAGCCGCAGCAGGAGCACTGCTGTCGTGGTGGGGCTGCCCAAGGCTTTTTGAGCAAAGACCTTGCCACCTCTTGCCCCAAATGCTGGATCTGCAGCTACAGGATTTAATGGAGCTATAGGATTTGGTGTTTGCCCCACCGACTTTCACTCTTGATTTGACTCAACTGCTTTCTGTCCTACTCTCCCTTTTGGAATGGGAATGTTTACCTGTGCCAGTGTACATTGGGGCTGTTTAATGTTTCTTTGATTTTTCAGAGGAACTCACAGCTAAGAGTTTGCCTTGAATCTCAGGGGAGATTTTGGGCTTGGAATTTTTAGCATCGTTGAAACCATTAAGACTTTGACAACTCTTAGGGAGTAATGTATTTTGTATAAGAAGGTAGACATTTAGTCTTTTGGATAACAGGGGTGGAATATTACGATTTGGATCGGGATGCCCTCCAAACCCCTCATGTTTGGAAGGTGATTCAGTCATGGCGATTAATCCATTGATTACTTGAGCTGTTAGGAGGTGCAGTTTGGTCAGAAGGGGCAGAATACTGGGGCTTGACCTGGAAGGGATAGCTGTTCTGTTCATTCTGCTTCCTGTTGTGATGCCCTGAATGGCTTTTCTTCATCTTAGCCTCCACCAGACATTTCCATTATTGCCAGCTATGGAAGGGACAGGTCACCAAGGTTTAACCCAGGAGGGGCAGATCATTGGGACATGATCTGGGAGGATATATGCTAGTTCTGCCTTTCCTCACGCTCTGGGCTTCCTGTCCTGCCATGTTGTGGACAGGCTATCTCTGTCTAGGCCTTCATCAAGCCCTTCTGCTATCGGCAGCCACCACGATTGGCCTGATACTGCCTGAGATTGCGAGAAAAAAATAAATCTTTCAAATTGTAGGTATTGAGTATCATGTCCCAGCTAAGAAAAAGTAACTAAGACAATGAACAAAGACAATGAACAATCAAATTTATAGGTTTAGAATAAGGAACAAACCAGTATGAAATAGATTTCTGTAATGGAGACACTGTGTCTTAGTAGAAGCACATGGAACTAATATCTGAGTTTAAATCAGTGATTGAGCTCAGTACATGTCTTGATAAAGGAAGCCAAGTACTTTGTGCTGCCCAGATCGCACTGCTTTCACTTCTAAGAAGACTTTAGAAGTGATATTGACAAACTAAAGTTCATCCAGAAGATAACAGTAATAGTGAAAAGGTTTGAAACTTAACCACCAGAGATAAGATTGGGAAATTCTAGTCACCTATAAAGACAGATGGGTTGGAGGCTTTTGTAGGTAAATAGAGGCCACTTTAGTAGACTACCATGCTTAGTGAAGTGAGTCAGAAGCAGAAGGTGAAATATTGAATAGTTTCCTTGATATGAGAAACCCAGATCATAATTATTTCATAGAACTTATTGTGGGGAATAATGGGAACTGGAGGGGAGAGTGAGGGAGTGGGAGGGTCAAAAAGGAAGAGAGGAAGGATTTATAATTTTGCCATGATATGTATACACACAAAATACACAAGATCAATGTAAACTTTACATTTTGGATCAATAAAAGACAAAAAAAGAGAAAATATTGGAGAACTCGGAATTTTTATGCACAGAAGAGACAACTTTTAAGGAAAGACATGAAATACAATCCTGAATACAGTTAAAAAGATCACGTGTCGAGGGGATCTAGAATGCAGAATTAGTATGTAAGAGTCAGAGGAAAGCAGGAACATTTTCCCAGACTGTCAACATTGGAATGGCTTCCAGAGTGAAGCTGATAGCTTCCTCTGAAACACTCAGCCAGGAATTGCATATATAAAAATGATGGAAAAGAAATTCATGCCGTTTTAAGACATTAGGAAGTCAGGAAAATTATAGTTCTGAGATTATATATGGCCAAGAAATTTCCTCAGCAAAGGGACTGGGGTTGAGAGGACCATCTCTCTCATACTGTCACATTCAAGAACTGAATTCTGAGCAGAGCCTGCAGATTACAAATTTGAATACATTCTTTTCAAATCACTGTGACAAAACATATATAGCAGCCTTTAGATGCATGCATAACTTTAAATTATTTACAATGGTGCTAAGGTTTGGATCTGAAATGTCTCCCCCAAAACACATGTATTTGGCTATATGGTGTAACTGTGGAACGGAGTGTTACTGGGAGGTAGGGCCTGCATGACAGGGGAAGATACTTGGGGTTTGTCCTGGAAAGATTGTGCCAATTTGGTGAGACTGGGTGATGCTCAAGGCAGAGCTTTCAGGGTTTGTTATTGACTTGTGGGTCAGGAAGTGAGGGACAGCCGCCCACCCTGGGTGTGGAGAGCCCAACTGAGAGCTTAGAGATAATTAAAGAGGAAGGAACATCATTGCAGCTTCTTTCTGGAAAAGCTCTAGCCTTGCCTGTCTCCAGACACAGGCTTAGCTTCTGCTTGGCATGGTTTTCTGTCTGTAAGAGGGTGAGCAGTTTCCCAGTCGCTGCCATGTGTTTCTGATGTTGCTGGCTGCCCATAAACAGACCGTCCGAGATCTTCTGAAACTGAGGTAAAACAAATCTTTCTTCCCTTAAGCTGTGGATGTTGAGTATTTTGTCACAGCAATGAGTAAGTAACTAAGACAAATGATTATTTAAGTGTCCATTTATTTTTCCACAACTGGACCTGAGAATATTAGAAGTAGGACTGACTAGAAGGGATTTGCTTATTCGTGTATCATATGCTTCATTTCTTACTGGATAAAATGCTGTTGAGATTTCTAAAATAAACTGTGCAACCCAAAGTAGAAGACAAAACCAGACCCCTGCCTGGCTGACCTTGATTTTTTTTTTTTAAATTTTGTTAAGGCAAAGGAATCTTGTATAGCTTTTCAGATAGAGGCTTGATTGGCATGTGATCTTCCATGTTTTCCTAGATCCTTCTTGTTTTCCTCTAGATTTATTAAAAATCAGTAGAGAAAGTTTAATTTGCACCCCAGCCTCAAAAAGAAAGCGTGCGCGCACGCGCACGCGCGCGCGCGCGCGCGCACACACACACACACACACACACACACACACACACGATTTCCTAAGATTCTTAAAAAAAACCTGGGACCTGTTTTCCCACCACTGAGATTCTCTGGAGCTGCCTTCTTCCTTTAGGGCTCTAGGGCAGTTTCTACTCAAAGTCAGTGACTTAAAAGAAAAAAAAAATGTTTGACTGGAGAAAAGGGAAGGGCTCTTGTTAGATATGGAAAACAAAAATCTAAAAATAGAGTTCCTCATATTCCTCTTCAGATATGATGCAAGCACTAACATGAGCAACTGCTGACACAACATGATTTCTGGTCCTTTGCACTTCTTCTCCATCCGTGTTTTCTCAAACCTAGATTATGGGCAGTGACTCTTGAATGCAATTTTGTAAAGAAGCAGGCACCTACAAGAAAATCTTGGAGCCATGACCCCTTTCAAACTTGCAAGTTTATTTTTTATAGTGACATATAGAGATTAGGATGCTAGTTACTACATACTTCTTAAAAATTTCCTGGCATGATAAAAGGGATTAAAGGAAACAGAGATGGGACAAATACAATTAGAAGAAAATAAAAATTTAGGAGCTGTTATAATGATGTTGACAAAATTGGACACAACAGGTTCTATGAGGATAATTTTGAAGATAATTCATCAGTTCGTGCATTCATTCAATTAATCATTTTATTAATCTTTTTCTGCTCTAGCAAAAAAGATTGAAACAAATGAATTGAATTTTCTGTGTTTTATATGGTAATGGTTTTGTTTGCTATTCTGGGAAATGGATAGTGACACAACTATTTATGAGATCAAAACTCATTAGGAAAGGAAAATATGCAAATGAGAAAGTTAAAACAACATAAGATTTATCAAGTGTTTTTGTTTCAGGTTATATTTTATTACCTCAATCCACATTTATGTTAGGATTGGCATTATCTTTATACAATGAAAATTTCATCACGTAAGTCTGCTTGAAAAACTTTGATGCACTCTCTTATTTTTTGAAAAATGTGAAGCACCATAATATTGAGATCTTGTGTTCAAGATTTTACTCTGGTCCCCCTCTCTGCTGTCATCTCCAGTCACTACTCTGCCTCCCCTTTGTAGAAGGGGACCTTTCTGACAGCCGTGACTATGTCTGACTCATCTCTGGCTCCCCAGTATCATAATGAAGCAGAAACTTCACTAAATTTCTCATAAAAAGAACTTTTTCCATGCTTCAGTCTCTCTTTATAATCAGTTGAAGTGAAACATTTAACACATACAAAAAATTAAGTATAACAAATGAAAAACCTAACAAGATATCATAAAAGACATCCTGATGTGGAGTTGTAATTCCATCTAACTAAGCTATAAATATAAGTAGTTAAAAGAGCAAAACAAAAGAAAGATAACAGGAGGTAGGAAATAGAAAAGGAATCCACAGATGGGACTAGTTGGGATGACAGGGAGAGGAAGAGGAGGTCAAAATGATTAAGATTTGACATGCACATGCACCAATTCCTCAAGTGGAATATGATTATTATGTACTGCAGGCATATACTAATGAAATAGTAATTGTGCAGCAAAACTAGAAGATTAATGATTCTCTGAAGCCATCTACATGCCCTCTCCTAATCAGACACTCCTCTTCCTGCCACATGTAACCACTTACCACATTTAAGGGTCTACTCTGCTCTCAGACCAAAATGCCCCCTCCTCTCCAACATGATCTTACCTGACTCAACCCTCTACATCTAAAATCCCTTCCTCTCTGATCTTTAAAGCACTTATTATTCTTTAACATTCATTTGACATATCAAATAAAAATATTATGTGCCATAAATGTAGATTTATAATATTCTTCCTGTATTTGTTCAGATTTTTGCATCTTACTCTACATCGCTGTAGTTCCTATTTTACTTTTATAGTTAAAATTGCCTTAGAGATGCTCAGTGAGTATGGATTAAGTAAAAATGAACGAGAGGATGGCCATCAAATTAAAGCGTGTTAAGAAGCAGAAACTTAACCACGGAAAAGTAATAATGGTCCCCACAAATACAGACACACTCAGAGGGGGAGCAAGAGAGACAGAGGAGCTGTTGTTTAGATGTAGCACACACGAATATTCAAGATTTCAGGTAGTGACAGTCGCTATTTCCCACTCTCATGTTATTTGCTTCCTCCAATATTAGGAAATCTAGATATGCTTCTAGTATAATTTTCATATAGTTTACTGCTTCTGATTATGATTCAAGAAGGCATTGGGGACCAAACACTAGATGCCCTACTTCAGCATTTTACTTGGAAGGGACCACAGTCTGAATAGGGGTCAGACTAGGATGATCTGGCAGGTGTGTATAAGAAGGATGTAACATTGTCAAGAAACTTGGAAAAGATGACACTGAAAATTGCTCCCCCCCGCCCCGTGACACTGGGAAATGAAGGCCACTGGCAATCTACAAATAATGAGTTAAGTTTGTAGTTCTACTTAGAAAACGTTTTGGCTCAGGTCTGGGATGTGGATTTGTAATTCCAACATTTCTTACATTCTAGCTAGCAAATATAGTTATAGCTTTTATCCAACCCATGTCCACACTTTCAGCTCTGGAATGGAATACTGAGCATTAAAAACATGCACACTTGAAGAATCTTTTCTTGCTTTTCATGTACTATTCAATGACCCTGCACCTCACTATTACTTTATATTTTTTTACAAAACTGGCTCATTCTTTAAGAGTTAAATAAAAATATATCCTTCTCTATGAAGCCCATCATAGTCCCACATGAAAGCTAGTGGTTTGACTGTTCTGTTCCCACAATACTGTTACTTACAATACATTGTTTTTCAATCAGGAGTGTTCATCTGTACCACAGAATTTTAAATTCCTCCCTAGAATTTGGTTTGAGTATCAGGTCTATTGCAAGTGTTTAACATATTTTTGAATGATTAAAAATACAGATAAAGTAGTAAAATTTGAGACATAGAGCAAAAGTTATAAATACCAGGTAAAGAGTGAATAGCTCCGATTTACCAAGTATTAGATTAAGTCATGAGACTAGACAAATGGGCTCCAAAAGAGGAGTTTACTATCCGGTGAGAAAAACAAAGAAGTTGGCGACCACGTGTCAGATTGCCGGATGAGAGAAAGAAAGATGGCAGAGGCCTTGCGAGCCCGGAGGATGGGCATCTGACTCTTGACTGTGCAGTAGGATATAGGGTGTTCTAATTGATTCTGTAAGGACAGGTAACGGCCAGGTGGAAAGGAAAGCAGGAGGAGGGTTTCAAAGCAGAAGAAACGGAAGCACTAAAGTCTTCATGAGAGGTCTAACTCAATGACACTTGGTGCTAATGCCTTGTACGCAGAATCTCTGGGATAGGATCAAGCCCAGAAATTTGCTTCTGTCAGATGGAGTACTGGACCTGCCACTCCTACAAAGGGTGCCAAGGGGAAAAAGGCAGAGGAAGGAAGAGCGCCGAGTTAGCTGGAGAGAGGATGGACTCAGGTTCAATTAAACAGGTGGAAGCAAATTTCCATCTGATGTAATTGAGTCATACATTGACTTAATACGGTCACTGCACTTAATTGCACAAAGAAAATTTGCTTCTTTATTTTTTAATGCCTGCTTTTCCTTGTACTTTCCCTACAACTCTGTGGTATGAAATATTCAACTTCCTTCCTTCCCATTCAGCTTCCTTATATCCCACTTTTTACTGCTCCAAGTTTAATTGTGTACTTTGAATTTTGTTTGGGTCAGTGCTCTAAATTTCAGATGTCCTCTCTCCATCTTTCTCCTTACCTGAAACTCGACAAGATAATTCAATGGGAAGGAATAAGCATCTTCAACAAATCGTACTGCTGGGGCTGAATACTCATTTGGGGAAGTTGGATGTTGGGCCTCTAACTCACATTGTGTACAAATTAGGTCACAGACCTAATACGAGGTAAAACTAACATTTAAAAAATTGGCAGTAAATTTTATTACCTTGGGGTAGGTAACAGTCTCTTAGCTATGACTCCAAAAGTACAACTGACAAAATTAAAACAGACATTTATTTTCATTAAAATTCAGAAATTCTATATTTCAAAGGATACTACCAAGAAAATGAAGATAGGGCTGTGGGGCATAGCTCAGTGGCTAGAGTACTTGCCTACCAAGTACTGAGGCCCTGGATGTGATTCCCTAGAACCACATAAACTGGGCATGGTGGTGTATATCTGTAATTCCCGCATTTGGGAGGCTGAGGCAAGATTGCTGAAAGTTTGAGGCCAGCCCGGGATCCATACTAAGTTTAGGAGCAGTCTAGACTACAGAGTGAGACACTGTCTTAAAAAAAAGAAAGAAAGAAAAAGAAAGAAATAAAGAAAGGAAGAAAATAGAGACAACACACACACTGGTGAAAAATAAAAGTTATATATTTAATGAGAGTCTTGTATCAAGAACCTATATAAAAACTCTTTAAGTCAACAATGAAAGAATAAGACAGTTAACATGGCAAAGAATTTGCATAACATTTCTGTAATAAAGACATAAATAGCTAATAAGCACACAAAATGTATTTCATCTCATTTGTTATTAGAAAAATGTAAAAAAAAACTCAACAGTTTCTTCATACCTACTAGGATCATAAAGTAAGATGCCAAGTGTTATGAAAGTGGAGAAATTAGAACACACACATTGTTAATGGGAACATAAAAGGCATAGACATCTGAAAAACAGTTGTTCCTTCACAGTGTCAATTGCAGTTATACATATGTAAGTATGTATATATCCATGAGATTTAGAGACATGTCCTCACAAAGCTGTAGGAATGTTCACAGCAGCATAATTCTCAATAGTTATGAACAGAAACAACTCAAATGTTCATCAAGTGATGAACGGGGAAGCAAATGTGATGTATCCATACAGTATGATATTATTCATCCTTAAAAAGGAATGAAATGTTAGTACTCAGTTCAGTTATAATGTGACTGAATGTGGAATTCAAGATTGGTGAGAGACGCCAATCTTTCAATCAAGTGTATCTTACAAGATGCTGTGTATATAAATGCTCAGAATAGGCAAATTCATAGTGACAGAAAGTACATGGGTGGTTATCAGGGGTAGAGTGGGGGGCTGTGATTGCCAGTGAGGATGGAATTTTTGTTTGGTGGACTGAAAATATTTTAGAATAAGGCTTTGGTAATGGCTACACAATTCTGGGAGTATCTGGTAGGTGAATTATGTGTGAGAAAAAGGATGGACAAATGGAGAGGAGAAGACGTACACTCCAGTCTCCAATTCCCTTAAATTTTAATTAGTTTCAACTAGATGTCTTGTGAAAAGTCTACAATATGCTAGAAAATGGTGTGCAACTTGTAATATCTATTTTAAAATTCAATTTGGATATGGTAGCACATGTCTGAAATCTCAGCACTCTGAGAAGCTGAGGCAGTAGGATGGTAAATTAGAGCCTAGCCTGGGCAATTTAGTAATTTAGCAAGACCCCCATCTCAAAATAAAAAAAATATAAAATGACCTGGGGATGTAGCACAGTTCAAAGGCCCTGAGTTCAATTCCCAGTGCTGCAAAATAGACTAGATTTGACCAGACTAAACCACACTATACTAGATTAAACTAGACTCGAATAATAATTAAAATACAGAACTCTCCATATCTTTATATTGCTAAACACAACTTTTAAACTACTAAGATAAATCACACAAACTATAGGTGATTGTTTTCACATGTCGAAAACAATTCTCTATAGATCATTGAATTTGGCCAGAAAGACAAATGTTATTAATAGCCTAAGATGTTTTTAATCTCTTCTCTCTCACAGAATTTCATAAGAATTATAGGAGGAGGTTCAAATAATTTCTCTTACTAGGTCTTTCAATGGTATTTCCCTAAATGTGTGTGAAAGGATATCAGTTTTGCTAAGAATTTGGGGTAGAGAAAGAATTCACAATCATAGATTGACTATTTGATAAGCCGGGTAAAGCATTTCTTTCTTGGAAACTTCAAATGAATATGAGCCTATGAAAGGCTCTGAAAAGTTATTCACTCACTCAACAAATATTCAGTGTTCCTTAAGTGTGCAGGTACCAGGGCACAACAGAAAACAAGACAGACCAAATTCTTGGCCAGATGGAATCTGCGTTCTAATGTTGCACAGAGAATACTTAATTGATCACAGAATAACTTTTTCCCATAGATACTTATTACCATTTTGCAAAATACCTTTTGTGAAATATGAGTGTAAATGAACTTACATTGACTTTTTAAATGATAATGCTCAAAAGACTGGGGGAAGGAGAAAGGGAGTAATAGGAAAACATCCCGAATCATTATAAACTATATTTTCAGTTAGTGGTATTGAGCAAAGGCAATAGAAATTAAATATTTATCTTTAAGGCAAATGAGATGGTGGCCTGATTAATTGACCATGGAGAATAAGGCACTAGATATGAGCAGCAATGTGAGGTGACTCAGTTTTCTAGATCTTTGCAATTATGAATAAGTTGACAAACAACAAATGCAGTTAGTTAGGATACTGGGAAGAGACAGGGATATAGGCCCTAAAGTCCCATGCCATTTGATAAATCTAGGTGTAAAAAAATCTAAAATTTCATGTTTTAACTACTGAGGAAATTATAAATAACCTTTTAAAATAATGTTTCAAGTGGTAATTAACTACTGAGAATTCAGGTAGAAGCTTGAGGTGGGCCGTATCAGCTCCTGACCGGAGCAAATTCTTAAATAATAAAATTATTCTCAAAGATAGCATCAAAGTTTATGATTTTTCTATTAAGCCCAAACCAAAAAAATCTTCATACCCACAGTCGATTCTCTAACAATGTGCAATTCTTCCTCCCTGTTAACTGAAGCGCGACTCTCTGTTGACCCTCCGCCACTGCTGCAGGGCAGTCTTTTGTTTGATAGCCTCATTCTGGTTGGCAGCATGCCTTCATGTTGAAATCCTGTCCGCGCTTTTAATCCGGCCATCACATTTATTCCTTCAGGGAAGAGACTAGCTGCTCCTTTATCTTTTTACTGTGGCAAAGTATACATAGCAGGCACTTGGCCATTTGATCTATTTTTAAGTGCAAGCTCATTTGCAAGGCATTGAGTATGTTCACAACGCTGTCTCGCCATTTCATCACCAGGGTCCATTTCTAGAACTTATGTGTCTAGATGTTGGCATCTGCGAAGCAGCAGGGAGCAACTATTTTTAAAATCAAATATACTTTTACACTCATAAGCTTCTTCGGAATCTTTCAAATTTTCTTTTCTTGTAGCTTCTGTGTTAAAATTTCTTTTAAATAAGTGGCCAATTGATAAAGCCACAGCTGTGGAGTCAACACTTTCTCACTCTTAAAAAAAAAGATAATGACAGTCATGATTATAACAAGCCACCAAAAAAATCATTAGAGGAAGAAACATTTTCTCAAAATGAGGCCATAACCCTGACTGAGTTGTTTCTGGTCTCCAGGTCTTGGGACTATCAGATAACAATGTTGTCACGGCCTACGGCGTAGCCAAAAAGAAAAATATCTTTTCCTGACAAATTATCTGGGGAATTAACTACTTACACACACACCCTCTCTCCCTTTCCCTCTCTCTCTCTCTCTCTCTCCCTCCCTCCCTCTCTCTCTCTCTCTCTCTCTCTCTCTGTGTGTGTGTGTGTGTGTGTGTGTGTTGGCACAGGTATTTGGTGGAATGTAGTAAGTCTAGCAGCCAGAACAGGGGTCTCTTAAGAGCAACTAAGGAGCTTTGTGCACCGCTCTGAGCATGGCGAAGTCAACAAGCTTTCCTCACCCGCTTCCTTTAAGCAGACTATAGGTTTTCATATGGGGTTTCTGATAGTCTTTGTTTGTTGTGTCTTCATGTACTAGCTGTATTTCTCTAGAGGAAGAGAATCAACAGAAAATATATGTGTAATAATGCAAATTATGCAAGGGGTATTTTAGCTAGGCTCATAGGATCAGTGTGGAAAAGTAGAAAGTTATCTGGGTAATTATCTGCAGATCAGAGCAGAGGGTTCACAATGTATCGTTAAGGCATCAGAGGCAGGAGACTCCACAACAGCTTCCTGCGTGCTGGAGGGTCACAGGCTCCAGAAGCTGCCCAGCTCAAGGAGTTGGAAGCCACAGACCAAGAGGGATCCAGGATGCTGCGTGCTCTAGACTCTAGAAAGACTACAGTCTTCTTAAGTAGGCCTTTTGGGGTGGGGACGGGGTCCTCAGCTTTTGGTTGCTGTTCCACAGATACCATCTCAGGGTTAACGAAAAATGAGGGACAGTTTTTAAGTCATACTCTTTTTTTTTTCAGTAACGGCACTTTTCTCTCATCTTGTTGTATGATCAGAAATAATCTGCATATTGTCAGCAGTATGACAGAATTAGAGGCCCAACTTACAGCCAAAGATGCCAAGTCATATCTCAGACACACACAGCTTAGCCAACTTGGGCTTGCCACTGGAAATGTTATTTTTCTTTTTTCTCTGACTCTCCTCCTGGACCTACCAACTGCCTCTTTTTTCAGTCCCCTTATTCCCAAATAATTTATATTCATTCCTCTTTTCCTGCTTCTCTTTAGTGTTGAAAATTACACACACACACACACACACACACACGCACACACACACACACACACACACACACACACCATATATATATATATATATATGTATGTATGTATGTATAAATAAAATGTTCCTTCAGTTGGGCACAGATTTGCCCTGAAGCCATGTTCCTACTTGAGTTACCTATTCACACACACACACACACACACACACACACACACACACACACGTACGTTTCGGAGATTTTTCCCATTAGCATACCTAAAACTATTTAAAACCCCACACTTCAACTTCAATGTATACATTTCTGTCTTAGTCACTTCCTGGTTGTGAGGACGCAATACCTGACACCCACAGAAAGGTAGATTTTAGCCCAGTTTCAGAAGGTCTCTGTCCATTCACAAGTGTCCAGCAGTGGCAGAAAGGCATGGCAGAGGGCCCAGCCAAAACAAAGCTGCTCAGGACCTAACAAGACAGAAACCAAAAGGAGCAAGAGACAGAGGTACTGCGGGAGGTTTGTCCTTTCAGGTCGCACTCTCGTGATCTACCCTCTTCCAGGTCACATTCCAGAGATCCATCCCTTTTGAGCAGGCCTCAGCTCTCAGCAGCACAGGACATCAATGGATTACTGCTCATGATTGAATCACTGTCCAAATGCCTGAGGCATTTGGGGGACATGGTAGGCTCATTCATCCTGAAATTGAACCTCTTTGGAATTTTCACCGCACCTCATAAAGATGTTTCCTGTAGAGGTTCTTTCATGAGCTAGTCTTCATTTAGAGACAAAAAAATGAGGCTCAAGCCACACACACAGACTAATGTCATGTCCTGTGGCACTTTTTCCATCTCTTTGTCCTGCCTGAACACCAAACCTGCCTTCCTTCCAAGGGCTTAGCTTCCCCGAAAGCAGATGTGACAGACTTTAGGCCCAGGAGGCCAATTTGAAAGCTAGTGTTTGATATTGTCATCTCTAAAGGGAGTCCTGTTAATTTTACTAGTCCCTCTTAAGAAGAATATCAGCCACCAGTCTGGAGTTCTAAAAGTATCACCTTTGGGCTCATTATTTAACTTTTGAAAGTATACATTAATGAATGATATTGAGGGGCTCTGGCCATTCAGAAAAACTATCAAGTCTCTGGGAGACTTATTAAAGGAAATCCCAGATAAGGGATAGACAATGTTATAGTTTGGATCTGGAATATCCCTCAAAAGTTTCATGTGTCCTGGGCTACACAAACAGCAATCAGCTAAGCCAGGGTTCAAATACCAGCAGTAGGACTCTGAAGCCCACGTGCTACATTCTGAGTACTTGCTTAGGTAACAGTGGCATATGAGATATGTCCTAGTGCAACGTGAATTCCCCAAGTTGCCCAATTTTTGCCATTTGCCTTTTATTGTCTTACTAAATGAAGCTTATTACTGAATTGGAATGGTTTAATCCCGATCCTAGAAACTTCAGGGAGCCTGATATACACTTCCTATGATTCAAAGCTATTTTAGGTGTCAGGGAAAGATGAATTCCCATTTCTAAATCTAATTCTGCACATGACCAGCCCTCTTCCCTTTTTTCGCTTTTGGCGTAAAATAATAAAATCTCTACTTTCTTTTTCCTGCTTTGCCATGGACTTCGCACCTCTGCCACCTCTAGGCTATTTACAGAGTTTAAGTACAACAGAGTTTTCTAAAGCTTTGGGAGTCAACAAGAGAAGGACCATGCTGAGGAGCTCACCATAACCACAAATGAAACCTAGTATTAGATATGATTCCCTCAAAAATCCCCATGATCATTCAGTTCCAGCTTGCTGCCAGAGGCTGTGATGTCTTGATCTTCCTAAAGATTCCTTGACAGAGGGCAAGTTTCTAACCCTAAGCTCCCATTGGCTTTCCTATGAAGAACAATGTGGCTCCTGTGTTCTCTCCTTCCTACTCGCCCTCCTAATTTGAGGTGGTAGACGAATGAGCAAAGACCACGTTGAATAGCCGAGCAATTTCATAACATCTTTCTTCAAGGAAGAGCCACCTCACCTATTATGCATCATGCCCCTGGCCCAGTTTATAAGGTCACTGGAGTGAATTCTCGTGTGAAGTAAGTGGTGCTTCTCTGTGTGCTGTCTTAGATTACAAAGTTCAGTGGGAACACACAGGATGCCATCCAATTCAGACGACAGGGGTGGAGGAGGAGGTGACTAGCAGAGGTGGTAACTCTTCACTGAACTCTTAAGGATTGGGAGAAGTAAGCCAGGTAAAGGGGATGAAGCTATTCCAAGCAAACTAGCTCAATCTGAAGCCCCAGTAGGTGAAAGAGTGACCACGGAGGAACCAAAAAGTTTGTGTTAATAGAGATTAAAGAGAGTTGCAGGGGAGGAGGGAAAGTGTACTGAATCTTGATCGCCAGACTAAGGAATGAGAAAGTATCTGAAGGTAGTGAAATTCCATGAAAATGGTTGTGGAGAAAATGTTATAGTCAAAGTTTTTTCCTTGCCTCTTCTCTCACTCCTTTCATCCCTCTCTTTCTCCCCCTTCTCTCCTTCCCTTGCTCTTTCAGAAAGGTCATGGATGGTAGTTACTGTGTATAAAGATGAATTAGAGACAGCAAGAGTTGAAGTTTTTGCTATAGCAATTTGACTGCGGCCAGACAAAAGTGGATGGATTCAAGAGTTATTTGAGTTTTGAGGGGTGGAGACAAGGAGGAATGAAGACATATAAAGAATGGGCCACTGGGATAGAGCAACGGATTCATAGGACAGGGCATCCAAGGGAACGGACTGGTTGAACAGATGCTGAATGAATTCAGTTTTGGACATGCTGAGGAAAGAATGAGATTCTCAAATGGAGATCATCAGTAGGAAGTCAGGTATGTGTATGGGAATTTCAAGGACATCACTCTTGAGACAACGGAATGTTGGATTTATAACTTAGCAGGTGATAATTAATGACTCTGGAGAAAAAAATGTTCCAACTTGCAGTGGCCTCACAAGACGACAAAAAATCATGGGCCAAATGTCCACGGACACCAACATTTAAGGGATGGACATAGAAAGAGGAGCTCAACATCAAGACTGAAAGGACAGAGCAGAGCGGTAGAGGGGACAGAGTTAGCATAGTAACCATGTTAAGAGCATTTCAAGAAGGAGAGAGCAGCCAAGTGATGTAGCACCACAGAAACATGTTCTGGAAATGGTGTTCTTGGAAATAATGCTTCCCTAATAGGATTATAAAAATATGATTATAAGTTTCTTGTGTCACGTTAATTTTGAAACAGGTGGTCAATGCATGCATCTTGATTAACAGCACGTGTCCTCTCCCCCCCCATTCCAAATACTCAGCCAAATCTATGCTTGTCTGATAATTGTTTTCTTTTGTGAAGAAAAATTGGTCATTCTGTCAATAAAAACTTTAGAAAACACAAGGCTGAGTTATTTGCGTGGATAAATGTGGTGGCAGCAATTAATCTCTTGATGTGCCTATGTTGGCACGTGGCAAACACCATGTGCTTTAGAAAAAGGAACTTTTTCCTTTCTGCTTTACTGGCCACCCGAGAGTTTTTGTGTGTGAACCCTAAGGCAAATAAACATTAAATAATTAATTTTTTTGTTAATAAATATAGAAAACAGGGCTATGGTGCCTGTGGTAAGGGATAGGCATCTGAAGTTGTATCCTGCAGAGACTAGCTGGTACCTAATTTGTGAAAGTTAATACTAAGGATTCGTGAGTACTTAATTCTGTGGTTCATAGGGTAGCTCCCACTTGAACTCAGTGGCACTCAGATGACTTCTTTTTCTAACAAATCTGGTAATAATTCTGGAAACTGTGCATCCCACTTAGAGAAAAGACAGACAAGTTTGGAAAAATATTTCCTTTCATTGCAAACAGGAATTAAAGAAACAGCTTTCACTTCCTTTAATTGATGTGAAATGTATCTTTTCAGTCTTGTGAATGCCTGGAAATTCTCTCTACTTCTTTTTTTCCTATTTGAGCTTATTTTGGTCACCGAAAACCACTTCAAGCAATAAGAAACTCTGCAGCATTCACAGTCATACTTACAACTTCACTGAGAACCAGCAGAGCTCAGCGGGCAGAGTCTCCTGAGGGTGGCAGCTGTCACACAATATTGAATTAACTCAAACTTTAGCCTGGAAAGGATACGGTCCATGTACTGTCAAGTTGCGCTGAGAAACCCAATCTTCAATGAAAATTAAAACAATTTCTAGGCTACATCCTAAACATATTGCTTTAGCTAACTCATTACTGCATTCAAAAAGGGGAATAGAATCTGATTTTTCCTATTTTACCTTTCATACTCCCCATCAGGTAATGTCTATTATGCTTTCTGTTTCTATACCAAGATAATACACAAGACACTCAGTTTAAATAGAGAGGCTCATTTTGGCTCACAGTCCTGAAGGTTTTAGTCCATGGTAAGTGGGCAACACGTTACAGCAGGGTGGTACCTGTTGCAAAAGTAGTCATGCCGTGACTTGGTCACAAGAGAGAAAGAGCGCTGAAATCCCAGCGCTCCCTTTGAGGGCACACCTTCCATGACGAGATCTTTCACTAGGCTCCACCTCTTGAAAGGTTAATCACATCCCAATAGCAACAATCTGTGACCAAGCTAGCAAGAAAGTTTTCCTGGTAACAGATCTTATGAACAGCTAGGACTGTCTATAAGAAGAACATGTGGACTCTTCCTTTAAAATAAACATTAATATAATGATAATGAAGAATTGGGATCAGTTTGGATGGTTAGGGTACACAGGCTGGAGGCACACTCACAAGTTTCTCCCTCTCAATCTTTCCTCAAGTTCCTATCTATCACGTGCCAACCCATATTCTAGGGAATCATAAGCTAGAATCAATTTCTCTTCTTCAGCGCTCACCATCTGAATGTTTTGTAAGTGAGAAAGATTTTCTGGTGTTACAAATTTTATACATTAATGAAGTCAATTTGGCTTCATAACCTTAAATCAGCTCTGAATGTTTACAAGAATTTTTCTCCTTCCTAATGTTATGATCAATGGACTAAGATCTTCTAAGCACCAATTATGTGTTAGGTTCTACAAGGAGCATTGGGGATATAAAGTTCATCACCCACATCTGGCTTTTCTGATGTGCATAATGGCATGGGGGAATGGACTTGCACTCAAACAATTGCTAGGTAGTTCCGTGGTGCTGTGATAGAGACAGGATTGAGAGATGCAGATTGAAAAGTCCTAAAGGTCTAGTGTGTATTTTTTATTTAAGAAATATTAGTGAAGACTTCAAAGGTTAGAAATTGTTTTTATCTCAGCTTAAAAGAGATTTTCTAGGTTAAGTAGAGAGAAGGTTTCCATGTAGTAAAAGAAAAGACGTCAGTGTATATAACACTTCAGGGAAACACAGAGGCTCAGAGACCCGTAGGTCTGAGTAGACCTATCAACCAGTGGCAGAGTGAAGGCTACACAAACAAACAGCTGTAGAAAGCTCTTCCTGTAGGAGCTCACACTGAGTCTTTTAGGCACTATGGAATGAACAGAAAGTATAAGAAGGAAGTGATGAGATCAGCTTTTCAGGCATATAATGCTGGTAGAGTAGGAAAAAATGGTGATAAAATGAACCAACGTGAAGACTTTTCTGCTAGAATATGCTAGAAAAAAGATAAAATGGGGGCTACAACTAAGGCAGTATGATGGGAGAAGAAGGGAACCAGACTTTATAGGCTTAATGTGCAAGATTTGAAAACTGATAGTATCGAGGGCAGGAAGGGAGAAAATAATTACAGATTTTTTTTTTTTTTTTTTTGAGATAGGGTTTCAATCTGTAGTCCAGGCTGGTCCTGATCTGACTGTGTAGCCCAGCTGTCTTTGAACACAGGAAAATTCTCCTGCTTCGGCCTCCCAAATTCTGGGATTATAAGTGTGGACCATCATGTCCAGATTATGTGGTTCTGGGAAATAAAAGCCAGGACCTTGTACTTGCTAGGCAAGCAACTGTTGACCTACATGACCAGCCCCTAAAGTAAATTTCAGGATGCTAAATTAGGTAATTGTCTTGATGATATGGCCATCTACCCAATAGCTTAATATAAGCTAATGTCACAAGGCAGAGTTTTGCTCCTGCTCCCCTCTGGCTCGCTGCTAATCTGTCCTAGGGGCTCAGTCTTAACAAGGCAAATGGACCAGTACTGGTCTGGGTCCCAGAGTTAGGGATCCTTGGGGTAAAAGTCATATTCCAGAGTGCACAATGAATGCTGAAGCCAGATGATGGAAGAAATCTAGAGCCGTTTTTTTTTTTTTTTTAAAGAATGGAGGCAAAATATACAAGTACTGAAGCAAAATTTTTACAAAGTTGAAGCAACTCACCTAGAAATTTCTATAGTATTTTTTTTTTGAGACAGGTTCTTACTCAGTAGTCCACGCTATTCCTGAATTCACTATGTAGCCCAGGCGGGCCTCAAACTCATAGCAATCCTCCTTCCTCAGCCTTTCTAGTGTTGAGATTATAGGCACGTGCCACCATGCCTGGCTTATGTGGTGCTGGGAAATTGAACCCAGGGACTCGAGCTTGCTAAGCATGTGCTCTAGCCACTGTGCTGCTCCTCTGGCCTGTGTAGTAACCATTTTTAGCCGTACACATTAGTATCACTATAATGTACTCATTGTGCAACGATCATACCACCCACCTCCAGAACTCTTCATCATGCAACACTGAAACTCTGTACCTGCTATGGCTTGAATGTTTGTATCTCCTCTAAAATTCATGTTAAAACTTAATGAGCCCTGATGCAACAGTACAAAGCAATGGGGTGCCTAGGACATAATTAGGTCATGAGCGTTCTGACATCATAGATGGGATTAGCACCCTTACTGAAAGGTTTGGGTGAGTTCAGCCCCGCTTTGGCCTTCCGTCCCTTGCCCTGTGTGAGGTTACAGGCTTCGCCCTCTGGAGAATGCAGCAACTAGAGTAATCCTGGAAGCACACAGCAGCCCTTGTCAGGACACCAAACCTGCTGATGCCTTGATCTTGGACGTCCTGGCCTCCATCACTGTGGGAAATAAATTTCTAAATGATCCAGTGTGTGGTACATGATCACAGCAAAACACATGGCCAGAGAAAGTACTCTGTAACCAGTCAATAGAAATCCCTCCTTCTTTTACTAACAATCTACACCAGTTTCGATTTCACTATTCTTTTCCAACATTTATATTTTTTCTTTTCATTTTTTCTTTTCGTTGTCCTGATGAGTGTGTAGTTGTGTCTGTTTTCAATTTCCATAATGATTAATGATGCTGAGTATTGTTTCAAGTACTTATTGGCCATTCACTTATCTTTTTAAGAGAAATTTCTGTTCCAAGTCCTTCGTCCATTTTTTAAATTGGCTATACATTTAATTTTTATAGTTCAGTTTTAGCAGTTCTCAATATGCAGTAGATATTAATTCCTTACCAGATATATGATTTGCAAATAGGTTCTTCCATTCTGTAAACTGGCTTTTTACAGTGTTCATAGTAGCCTTTGATATACACATCAAACTTATCTGTTTTTTTCTTTTGTTTCTGGCCTTTGGTGTCATGTCCATGATACTTACTGTTAAATTCAATACCATGAAGTGCTCCTCTTTTTTTTTTTCCATAGGAAGTTCATAGTTTTAGAATTTATGTTTAGAGCTTTGATCCTCTTTGAGATAATTCTTATAGATGGTACTAGGTAAGGGTCTAAATTCTCCTTTTGCATTGTGAACAGCCAGTTTTCCAACAACACAGTGCAGTGTTGGCACTTGTATCAAAGATATTTTGTCATATATGTGAGGGCTTATTTCTGGATTCTATATTCTCATATATATATATATATATAGATAGATAGATATAGATATCTAGATATCTATATCTATCTATCTATCTATCTATCTATCTATCTATCTATCTATATCTGTCTTTATGCCAATGCTGATTTTGCATTTTTGCAGCCTAACTGACATATAATTGACAAAAGAAAATTGTATGTATTTAAGGTATACACTGAGATTTTGATATAAGGTATAAAATGATTTCCACAATTAAACTAACCATAACCTCACATGATTATCATATGTGTGTGTATGGTGAGAATATTAAGCTTCATTTTGCTAGTGAATTTCAAGTGTTTGTTACAGAATTTGTAACCTAACTGTACTTGAGATTTCTACACAATTGAAACTTTGTACCCTTTGATGAGTATCTCCCCATTTTTTCCTGCTACCCAGATCATGGCGACCACAAATCTTCTCTCTGCTTCTATAAATATGACTTTTCAGATTCTACATGTGAATAAAATGATGCAGTGTTCAGCCACAAAAAGACTATTTACCCATGGCATCACAATCAAAGGCCTTCATTCTTTTTGGAGGCCAAATAAAATTCCATTCAATTATTATTTCTCAATAAGCATAGGAACACAGATATCTCTTCAAGATACTGATTTTATTTTCTTTGGACATATACCCAGTAGTAGAATTACTGAATCATATGGTAGTTCTCTTTTCATTCTTTTAAAGAATTTCCGTGCTGCTTTCCACAATGGTCATATTCATTTACATTCCCTATAGCATTATACAAGGTTTACATTTTATCTACATTCTTGTTTTCTCCTGGTAGCTATACAAATCTAGGCATTCTGTTCAAATCTTGACGCATCTTGAACTAATATATTGTGAGACAGGGATCAAGATTTATTTTACTGTATGTAAATATACTATCTTTTCCTCATTTTGAGTTCTTGTCATCTTTGTTGAAGATTGATTCTAAATGTGTCTATTTCAGTTTACTGATATCTCATATGTACCACTAGCCTACACATATATTTTAATGTCAATGTTAAATATTTAAGTTAATGTAGCTCTCAATATAATTTGAAATCTGTTAATATGCTGTCTCCAGTATTGCTATTGCTGAGGATTGTGTTTCACATGTCCCGTTCGATTTCTTCTTTGACCCACTGGTTGTCTACAAGTGATATATAATTTCCACATCCTTGTAAATTTTCTGTTTTCCTAAACTTTTAAACTTTGTTAAGAGTTGATTTGCTGCTTAATATGATTAATCTTGGATAATATTTCATGTGCACTTGAGGAATAATGTGCATTCTGTTGCTGTTGGGTAGAATGTTCTATGCATGACCGTTAGGTCTAAACAGCCTACAGTGCTATTCAGGTCCTCCATGTCTTTGTTTGTTTTCTTTCTGGTTTTCGTACGCATCAATGAAGTCCACTCTTACTGTTGAGCTATGTATTTCTTCAAGTCCATAATTTTCTCTTATGCATTTAGAAGCTCTGATGTTTGGTGCATATATGTTTATATTTATTATATATTCTGGGTTAACTCTTCCTTTTATTCTTATATAATGCCTTTGTTTCTTGAGCTGATTATTTACAGTATACTTTATTTGATGTTAATAAAGCCACTTGCTCTGTTTTAGTAACTTTGTTTTATTAAAATAAATAAAATTGCAAAGCATAACTTTGTATAATATATATTTCCATTCTTTCACCTTCAATACTATGTGTATTCTCAGATTTAAATTGAATCTTTTCTATATAACCTATAGGTGAATCTTTTGATGTTGGTGCTATCTATTCTGATTATCTATTTCCTTTGGTTGAAATGTTCAGGCTATTTAGATTTAAAGTAATCACTGATAGGAAAGTACTTATTATTGATATTTTTGTCTTTTTTCAGTATGTTTGATAGCTTTCTATCTTTACTTGCTACTTTCTTCATGCTTTATTGATTATTTTTGTAGCAGTACATTTTTAGTTTCCTTTTCAATTCCCTTTGTGAGCATAGGCACTTTCTCCATGATTACCATGGGGAATCAATAAAACATCTTACAGTCAAATTATCTATTTGCAGCCAATAAATTAATTAACTTCAAGTACAAATAAAATTATATTTTACTCTTTCATTTGCCTCCATTTTAATTTTTGATGTTATAATTACATGTTTATTGCATGTCTATTATAATAAATTTACACATTTTTTACTGATTTTATCATTTCAATTTTAGTAAACCACTGAAAGAGTTAGAAACCAAAAAAGTTTGCAGGAGGTGTGATGAAAAAAATAGGATAAATACCATGGCTATGTGCCATCCACTGGGAAAGCAGGAATCTTCACGACAAGCAGCAGTGCCAGGAACCACAGTAATATGTGAGATAGGTGTCAATTTGTTTGGTACAATTAGTTGATTGCGAGAAACAGTCGGGAAGAAGGCATATTTTAAAATGTATCATAAATCATAGATCACAAACAGCATGGTGACATCAAATTTTGTTTCCAACTGAAAACTAAGTGCTAAAGAAACACATTAATTGTTAAAATGAGTTGATGGTGATACTTCAGTGACCATGAAGATGGTTTGTAAGTGCTCTGTTCATAACAGTTGTGAAGTGTTTGAAGACAAGGAGAGATTGGGATATCCTTGGGCATAAAAATAAGGGTACATTGAAAGAGTAAGTTAAATGATTCAATCACGTTTTTCCAAATAAACTGTCCCCCCCACCCCCATTCTTTTTCTTTGACTCCTATAATCGATCTGCTTGATGGTAAGTGGATGGATGGTGACTCTGTTAGGCTCTATTAACTTTACATCAGTACTTTTTCTTTCTTTTTCCCATTTTATTGATATGTATACGTGCAAAATTCAAGGTTTACAAACGAGGTTGAGCATTCTGTGCACATATGTATCTTGTCAAGGTGACAAGATTCATCACATCAAAAGAAAGAAAGCCAGAGGGCTGGGGAGGTCCAGGCTTTCTGCTTAATAATTATGATGTCCTTGTTAGAATGAAGTAGTGCTCCCTGAAAATTATTTTAATCCCTCTGAGGGCAGCTCTCCCTGACTTTAGGAACTTCCCCCACTGGGAGCACTTCCTAGTGGTCATATCATTGCCAAACGAGGGCCCATACCGCTAATCTATAGCAGCTAGCAATATTCACTCCCTTTTGGAGTGTGTCATTTTCTTGATTGGCTGTTTTGTTGGCTGCAACAGACTCTTGGTAGTTCTAGAACTCCCACAAAGCTATTTTGTGGTCTGTTTGGTGTTTCTGTGGTGAAACAAGGGTCTGGTGCTTCTAGTCTGTTGTTCTGCTGACCTTGGCTTCCCCAGAAACATTTTGTAGCCTTAAAAGGAATTAAAGACAGGACCTAAATGAATCCTAGTATTAAAGGGAAACAGGGAAGAAATTAATTAATAAGGATGATTAAGGATATGGAAGAAAAGCAAAGAGATAGCACAGAAAATGGTACCCCAGCAACCAAGATGAGAAAGGCCCTCAAGAAATGTTTGGTCAATAGTGTCAGAGATGATAACTGAGCTAATCCAGAGAGATTTGGGCTCTGGAATCAACGGGAGGAGAGCAATATTGTGTGAGAATTTATGCGAATTTGAAGGTGCATAGAATAATCAGCAAGGTTTTCAAGAATGAAAGTTGAATGCCCTTAAGGTGTGTTTAAGAAAAGATGAAATACATTTACATAGCTGAGCAGGAAACTGCTATCAAAACAATTCCATCAAAATTCTGTCTTCTTATTTGATTTTTCCCCATTTTTAAAGAATGTGTATCTTCTCATCATGTATCAACTCTGGTGAACTGCTGCTGTTTCAAATGCAATTTTTTTTGTGGCCAAGACATTGGAGGTCAGAGTATGGAGATTCTTCAAAAAACTGAAAACCAATATTCCATTTCATCCAGCTGTACCTCTTCTGTGTATCTTCCCAAAAGTTAAAGTCATCATACAATAGAGATCCATACGTACCCATGTTTTATAGCAGCACGAGGTATAATAAACAAATATTGGAAGAAGCCACCATGCCAGAGTACAGATGGCTGGAAAAAGAAGATGTGGCATCTCTACACAATGGAATGCTCCTCTGCCATAAAGCATGCCGCCAAATGATTATTTGTAACAAAATGGATGCCCCTTGAGACCATTGTGCTCAACAAAATGAATCAGACCCAGAAAGGTAAATATCATATGGTTTCTCTAATATGAGAAAACCAAAGCATGGAAAAGTACGAGATATGGGAGAAGGGAAGAAGATGGATTTTTTGGAAAGGGAAAGTGGGGGAGTATGAGG
Source organism: Ctenodactylus gundi (assembly GCA_004027205.1). NCBI lineage: Eukaryota > Metazoa > Chordata > Mammalia > Rodentia > Ctenodactylidae > Ctenodactylus > Ctenodactylus gundi. The sequence continues at coordinate 17,610 of PVKB01006331.1, read as the reverse complement.
GTGGGAAGAGGAAAGGGATGTGGTAAGTAAATCAAAAAATGTGTTTAAGAAATGGAGGCCAGATTTCCCTTTTCTGCATATAAATTCTACTTAACTACCTTTACTTTCTAAATTTTCACTTGCATACCAACTTGTACTTAGGAGCATTACAGACTTCTTCTTTGATAGTCTAATATTTTAATCTAAATTCAAATGAACAAATTTCATCTTTACATTACATCTTTCAGTCATAGTTAGGAGAGATAAGCAGGGGCTGGAGGAATGGCTCAGTAGTTAAAGCCCGTGCTTAGCAAGTGCTCAGTCATGCGCCAAGCACCCGAATTTGATGCCCCAGCAACAGGCAAGCTGGGCATTGTGGCACACAACCATAATCTCAGCACTCGGGAGGCTGAGACAGGAGGATTGCTGTGAGTCTAAGGGCAGCCTAGGCTCCATCCTGAGTTCAGGACCAGCCTGCGCTATGGAGTGACAACCTATCTCAAAAAAGAAAAAGGGGTGGGGGGGAGGGAAGGAAAGAGGAATAAGGAAAGAAATGATCTTTAGGATTTTAAGATTACGGGTCTGTTATGGTAGGAGTCAGTTAGCCTCAGCCATACCAAGTATAATTCATTCTGTAGTCCTGCCATATATGATTTTGGTCATAAAGCAATGTAAGAAAGAACACGTGAACGGTTGTGGGCAAGCCCATTCCAACTTGAAAGATGGTTCAAATTATAGATAATATATAACTTATAGTAAGTCAATGCAATGGATTAAATGTCCCCTACAGCATGCATCGTTGAAATTTAATTGCTATCATAAGAGTATGGAGAGGTTTGGGTTACGAAGGCTGTGCCTGGGTGGAGGGATTAATGTCATTATCACAGAAGTCGGTTAGTATCTGTGGGGGTTTGGCCCTTTTCTATCTGTCTTGCCTGGAATTGCTTTCTCTTCCCTTACTTTACAACGTAGAAAGAAGTTTCTCACCGAATGCCACCTCTGGCCCCAACCTTGACCTTCCTAACCCTTAAAATCGTAAGATAAATAAACTTCAGTTGTTTGCAAATTACTCAGTTTGTGGCATTCTGCTCTGGCAGCGGAAAATGGACCATGACAATCAGTATATTCTCTTACTTATTCATTCATACTTATTAATTCTTGTTCCTCCCATATCCATTTGTTGGACGCCCACACAACGCCAGGTATTGTAACACAGTTCAACCAGCCCATAAAAAGACTTCCATTTAACAGAGAGACACAGATACTATGATAAGATTAGTGCAATGCTGTGCTGTAGGTAAAAGGAAGAAGTGAGCAATACTAAAATTGCAGGGACCACAAACTCAGGAGTTGCTGGGGAGGCCTGTTGGCTGCTCAGTCCAACAAGTGGTGGGTTGATCCCTGTCACTGCTCTTAGTAAGCATTCGTTATATTTACTTCTTTGACAGGATGTGGTTTTGTGGTAAGGTTGACATTACAACATGGCTTGATATACACCAGGAGACAGACATATGAGGCAATTGCTCAAGGCCTACGGGGTGTCTTCTGAAAGCCTGGCAACTGTAGCACAGTCAGGGTGCCACAGGGGTTCTAGCATGGACAAGATCAGCGTGAACCAGGCTGTTTATACAACAGGCTCAGGCAACACGATGAATCCTAACATTGCTTTGCTTCCTTTCCACAGCGTCCATCACCTTAGCAATTAAAATGGTACTAAAGAGAGAGAGAGGTCGGAATATGGCAGTCAGACACTAGGTGTAGAGTAAGGGATGCTGAAATCAATGTATGATGGTCGGGGATAACAACTGTGGTGATCGATGTGAAGCAAATAAATTCGATAGAGACTTGGCCCAGGTCATTGCTGGTGAATGGGGTTAGAACGGTATACCTGAATCTTGTCTACTGCCATGTTACAGTCTCATATTGGTAAAACCATCCACCCATCCATTCCTTCACCCATCTGTCCACTTGTCCAATGATTACTGGGTATCCTCTATGAGCTAGGACTTCGGGTGGTTTCAAGTGTTAAGAGAACAAAGAAAAATCCCTACTTCTATAGGCCTGTACCCTAATACAGAAGATATGTAAGCCAGCCGATGCTTGTACGATAAGTACAATAACAGGGCCTAGGATCGCAGGGCAGAGTTACTTACTAAGATGAAAAGATCAGGAAATGATTTTTGTAGGAGATAGTACTGCACTGAACTTCAGAGCATGATGCAGCCAGCCGAAGTTTAAGACAAGGAAAGACTGATGGGTGGTTTTGTTTAACACCAGCCTTTAAAGGGCTGATTCTTACCATAAGGCAGGACCTTTACTAACCTAATTCAGCCTAAGAGCTTCCTCTGAGGAGAAAATCAGGAAGAGAATCCTCTTCAAACACAAAGAAGAACTGTGACTTGCACCGGATTGTCCCTTTCAGCAGCAAGACATCCTCATGATGACCTTCAGGCAATCTCATGTCTTAGCAGGAGAAACTCATGGAGGGTAAGAAGCAGCACTAGTTAGAGCTTAGACATCTACTCTATGCAAATCCTCATCTCATTTGAGTCCTGACTGTGACCAGTTTAGAACTCAGGTGATAACTGAGAGTAAGGACAACATTTCTTAATAACTTTTCTAGAGCTTGAGGACCACTTGATCTGTGGATTATTGAAAAGTCTTGCTTAGCACCAAATGAGAGAAAGACACGGTGGGGTGAAAGCACTTAATGACACATTATTCTTCATGTTCTTTAATAGTCTTTAAATCCTTAAAAATTTCAACAACAATGTATATCTGCTCAATATTATGCAGCTATTAATAATCAATTTGTGGATTTCTAAAAACACACGCAATTATGTCATATTTAATGAAAAAAATCAGGTTATGGAACTAGATGAAATATATGTTTAATAATTTGTATATTAAAAGTTGCACTCACCCTCTTTCTCTTCAGTGCCTCACAGGTTGGAGACTGATGAAGGGATTATCATAGGGACAGTTCATGGTTAAGGATGTACGAATGGATCTTGTTTTCTAAAGTCAAACATTTCAATTTTTCAAGCAAGGGCATCATCATACCAACTGTCCCCATAACCTCTCTTTTTCTAAGCAGATAAAATGGCAGCCAGGCTGTAAAATGACACATATCTGTAATCTCAGCTTCTTGAAAGACTAAGGCGAAAGGATTACAAATTTGAGGTTAGGCTGGACAAGTTAGTTACACCCTGTCCCAAGAAACGAGCCGGGAATGGTAGAGAGACTCTAGACTTGATCCCAGTTATCATAAAAAGAAAAAAAGGGGGGGCTAGAGTTGCAGATGAGTCATGGAGATGGGGGCAAGTTAGAAAAACAGGAGAAAAGGCTTCTGTTGAGTTGCCTGGTGTGGCATGTGAGAAAGGGCATGGTTCCTCTACATGTCCCACCCATGCTCCCCTCTCCACAGAGCAAAGTAGGCATGACACTACTTTAACATGCGCTTATGCTACAGCATGGAGGCAACGATAGGCAGATTGTCTGAGGAAAGGTGATTCTGCACTGGAGGTCCCCAGAAATAATTCACTGGTAGTGGAGACAAGGCACAGCAGCGTCCTCCAAGAGACTTTTTGATGTCAGAAAGCAACCGAGAGCAAGCAGCTTCCCATGATAGGCGGAAGGACTACCCAAAGATATCCGCACTCTACTTGTGGAACCTTCTGGAACCTGTGACTATAGTACCTTACAGAGCCAAAGGGAATGCTGCAAATTTACTAAGATCATGAACCTTAAGAATTGGGAATTATCGTAACTTATGTAGTGGGACCAAAGTCATAACAAAGGTCCTTAAGAGCAGAGAACTTTGTATGGCTAGAGTCAGAGATTCAAAGAATCAGAAGGATTTGACCCATTATTGCTGCTTTGAATATGGACAAGTGAATCTTCCCTATGGTTTGAAGGAAGACTAGAAGTAGATTCTTCTAAAGAACCTTCAGATAAGAGGCCACGCTATTGATTTCCATGTGAGACTTAAACAGAGTGCCTGTGAGATTTCTGGCCTACAGAACTACAAGATGGAAACTGTTTCAAACCACTAAATTTGTGGTAATTTGGTATGGCAGCAATATAAAATACACACACTAGCACTTGGTGTAGACCCTAAAACCACTTACCAGGCCTTGAATAGGAATCTTGGCCTTGTCAAGGAATTCCTAACCCCACTGATGGCCTTCACAAGCCTGTATAGTCTTCCCTTCCTGCCTTCTAAGCCACTTGTGCCTTCCCTGTGCTTTACATTGAATAGGAGGTCCAAGGCACAGGTAGTGTGATAGGGAGAGAAAGGGAGTCATGGTCTCACCACTTCTCCCCTGTTGCTATAGGGTAGGATCAAAGCAAATCAGAAGGGAAAAATATTTGGCACCAATGGGTAGAAAAATAAATCTCTGTATGTACATTTCTGAGTTTAGGACTGTAAGGTATTTATTTCACAAACAAAAAAATACAAAATTAATCAAATCTGTATGTTGAGGGAAGTTATGTGGGTCGTGTATTTTTATTCATAATTTTAATTATTCACTGTAATTTTCCAGATTTGCCACAACTTCTATAACTATTATCTTGTGTATGTGTGGCTTGAGACAAAGTCTTGCTAAATTGCTAAGTTGCCCTGCTGATCTCAAATGTGTTACATTCCTGCCTCAGCCTCCTAGAGTGTCGGGATTACAGATCTGTGCCACCAACCCTGGCTTAAAACCATTATTTTAAAGAAAATACTTATTGAGTGAATTCAACGCTTGTTTCTTTTAGTGGCTTACACATTTTGATGATTTAATTTTTATCTTATACCATTTTCCTCATAATTTCCCAAATCATACAGAACACTTTATTATATGAAAATGTAAGAAAGATTAATGTTCAAATATTTTGAATATATTCATACTTAATTACTAAAGTGATGCTATTGAAATAATTGTCAAGTAAGAAAGTACTTAGGAAATTAGTACTAGTTAATCAAAAATCTTAAGTAGTTTCTTTCTGTGCCCATAATTTCATCATTGAAAAAACAAGAAAGTTAACACAATCCTTTTCAGCTGTTATGTTTGAAGATGATGAGATAATGGGAGGGCATCCTAAGGATTCTGTCTACATACTCACTTTAGACCAATCTTCAAAATGTTTGGTAATTTCTTCAGATAAACACAGGAGCTAAATTAATGTTTAAGAAACCTAGTTACTTCATATTTTATCACTCACAAAACGTGTGTGTGCTCGGGAGAGAGGGAGGAATTTCATAAGGACGCACACACAACTCTTAGTAACAGGAAGATAAAATACTTTGTGAAGTAACTGGCTGACAGGTTCAGCCCTAATGGCTAGAAAGCATACCAAACACGTCCCATTTAGTTAGGGTTTTACAGCTGGGAATGCCTTTTTTATGTTTTTACAGGTAAAGGAGTTAATTTCAAGAGATATTTTTGAGGATTTTCTTTTTGTCTTTGCCATATTCAAAGTCACACAGCAGCTTAGGAGACACAACGCACTTGGATCTGCAATCTGAAATGCTTTGCATTTTGGTTGACCCCTTTCTACTTAACTAAAATGCTGCTCTGGGATTCTTTCTACTTGAGAAAAAGAGAAAGAATATGAAATTTAATGGAGCAAAAAATGCCTGTTTAAAAAACACACTTATTTGCTAGAAGTTATTCTTTCAAAACATCAGTTCTAATATAAAGATCCTCAATACTACTAATTAATTCTGATTTTAAAATCCCTCCTCTACAGAAGACAAGTTCGGACACTCGTTTTAAGTTTCAAGACACAAAAGAAAGAGTAGGTTTTAGAACTAAATCGATCTAGATTTGGATCTTATAAATTGTGTGGCTTTGGGTAAATGTTAAATATTTTAAGTTCATTTTTCATCTGTAAGTAGAACTGATAAGGTATGCTTTGTAATGAATTCATGAATATTAAATAAAATAATCCATAAGGTTAAATTTTAAATGTGGACATTTGTGCCTCTGTTGTTATTGCTTCACTTTGTACCTTCCCCTTTTTTGTGGTCTATATTCAAAATCACAACTCACTGGTGTTGCATCTAGCGAAGTCGGTGCCTGACACGTGGTAGCAGTGCACAGGGAGGAGGACCAAATCGGAGCCATCAAAGATGTGGGCGGCTGTGTACGTGTGGGGTGGGGACTATCTTTCCTTTTAGCCAAAGGGATTTCCCTTAGGCTTTCTGGGTGAAGAAAGATCGAAAGAATTTAGGTTGTACCATTGCATAATTTCCATACGTAACTCTTCGGAGGTGTTTGTTCTTTATTTAGTAGGTAGAAGCCATCTGCTGCCTTAAGTTAGCACCATCCCACCACAGGGCCTGTGATTCAGTGTTTTTTTCCACTGGCATACTAGGTTGAAATTTTCTCTTTAGAAAGGAACAAGCTACTGTATGTATAAATATAGAGTCACCAAACTGGATAGACAGATAGCGTGCACGACCAGGTCTCACTAGGACTGAATTTTCTAGCAACTCTGCAGAGGATTTGAGGTTACAAGAATACTTTCATCACAATTTCGGAAGGAAATATAAGAGAATGAGCAACGACCAGACAATGATTCCTTACGATCAAAGACCTCAAATTATTTCTCTTTGTTTCTCCAAATACAGTGTCTGACACATTGCGGTACTACACATATGCACAAACACAGACATACTAAACATGTATTTATATTATGCTGCATGTAGTATGCATCCCATATATTTATATGCCATATTGTTTAAATTCATATGCAAATAGCAACCGACTGGCTTCCGAGAATGAACTTTTGTGAGGTTATTCATTTGTGTAACTTCTTTAGTCCTCAGCCAAGACACTACAACTTCTATAAACCTTTCCCTTCCCATGGGTAAAGTCAAATATTTAGTACTCACCCTGTAGCTGCACTTTTCCCTGTATTGATCTTGTACAGTTTTCTATTTCTCCTGATACCTGTAAGAAAAACAAAACAACAAATTTGGTGACAGAGATCAACTTTGTCTGTTAACAGTTAAGCTCCTAATTTTGTACTTAGTACAGAGAAAATGTGTAATAATGTTTCCTAAGTGAATGAGGAGAGTAACATCCTTCTGTTAAGGAAACATTTCGTACAGAATAGCCAAAATCTTTCTTCCTCATTTGAGGAAACCAACGCATTTAACCATGAACCACACGCCTGAAGAGAGTGGCTGAGGCAGTGCCAAGATGAAAAGCCAGATGAGAAAGTGCCACACAGATTTCTAATGAGCACACACCCCAGCTGGTGTTGACATCAGTGACGTTCCTCACCAAAGCTCTTACATAAGTAGCTTGGAGCGAATCATCTTAGAATTTTGCCAAATGGGGAAATCGAACAAAAAGTTAAGGGAAAATATTATTCCCAAGCCCGTTGTAAGAGTTCCTTTTCCCTGCACAAAGAAATCCAGGAAACTTGGGGAGAATACTTTGTCTCAGGAGTCTTAAGATCTTTTTATTTCAGCTAGGTAACATATATAATTCTCTAGCAACCTATGTGATATTGTGAAAGATTTAATGGCAATGCCTATTCATTGCAGCTTCTAAGTGATGTTTAATGGTTTCAGATAGGTAGTGTCATGGCATATTGCACAATGGAAAATCTATTTTCAGTAAAGATTTCAAGCAGGAAACCCTATTTCTCATCTAAAAGTGTTTGAGATGCTCCTCCCATGGCCAGGATACTGACCCAATGACGATTAGTCTAGAAAAGATACAGACCTCCAAACGCTAGAGTACTCAGGCTAATGAGACAGGAGCTCACTAGACCAGTAGTTATTCTTTTCCTTTTCTCTTTCTTTTCTTTTTCTCTTTTTTAAATGTAAGCAACAATTTATTGAACCAAACAAAAGAGAAAAGAAAGCCCTTCACTTAAAAGCCAAGAAAAAAATGCTATCAGTTCTTTATTACAGAAAGGAAAGTTTCTGTACAAGCAGCCAGAAGGGGTATTCAAGAGGGCATCCCCACACGGCCATTGTCAAGGATTAGCAGTAAGGCAGGCTGATGGCACAGAAAGGCTTCCATGGAAACTGGCCAGGGCACATGTTTAAAAGCTGCTCTTGAACTAGTAAAACACAGACAAACAACGAAGAAGTTGGTGAGAGTTTCTAAAACCTGCACAAGGAAAACAAAGTGTGGCACAGAAGAGAGCCCTCACGTTGTGAAAACGAAACACAGGGTCTTACTCTGTAGGTCACGTTGGGCTAATTTCACCATGTAGCCCAGGCTGGCCTCAAATTTGTGGCAAGCCTGCTGCTTCCGCCTCCTGACTGCTGGGGTTATAAGCACATGCCATCAGGTTTGGTTTGTGTGATGATAAGGATTCAAAACTCAGGGCCTTGTGTTTGGTAGGCAAGCATTTTTAACCACCAAGATATATGCTCCCACCTTCCAAACACATTTTGAACTTGAAATAATTCCTAGATCACCCTGATTAGGATTATTACTAATTCTTTAGAGAGACTATGAGAAGTTCCTGCATATCCTTTAAATTTTAGTGTACAAATATGAACATGTGTGTATTACATGTAGATACAGACATACACATATTTCTAGGTAAGATGCACACATATTTACTTAAGTATACTGAACTATAATTCTTTTTACAGAGCAGGCATTTATTAACTTTAACAGACATGGTTGTTGCCTTCACTGAATTCAAGGTGAAAATTCTCAAGTTCATTTTCAGCTCTCTCTGTCTCCTCTAACCCAGTGTATCTATCCATTTTTGTATCTTTAAGTCAAATAAGTCTTATTCATCATGACAATGGATACTTTGAGACCCAGATTAAGAAATGACACACGTGTGTATCGTTCCTCACTGGATTCTAACATATCGGATATTTCTGACTGAGCATGGGACACCATACGCTAAAACAAGAATCAAATCATGAGAAACAGTCACATGGGGAATAAGGAAAGAGGTAAGACTGAGCAATGTAGGATTTAGGGGGAAACCGATACTTCACTAATACTTTCCCAGAGATGCTAAAACATTTCCTACTGTGTTTACTCCAGATCATGAGGTGGAAGTGATATGAGTTTGGGGCTACAAAAGATGAGAATTCAGTCTTTTTTCTACCTATGTGGGCAAATGATTCAACTTCCTGAGTCCGTTTCATCATTTTTATTTTGAGAGATATCAACACAGGGGCGCTTGATGTTTAAGTGTGACGACTGGGCCCAACAAGGCCCCATATTTCGTCCCTAATGCACTTGCGTGTGATTTAATCAGTAGCTGAAGTACAGTCGTGTAATAAATTCACTAAATAAAAAGCAGTTCAGAAACCAGTTAGATTTGTCTAAGGAAGCCTATCTTGGATCCTTTTTTCAATATAAAAATAAAGAATTAAATCCTGAGATGTCACCAGCCATCTTTCTAGCTCTCACCAAAAAGACAGCAATTAGGACTGACTGCACTAGAATTTAAAATCCTCTGCATTGTCACCAGTCCCAACTTGAAGTTTCTTCACTTTTGAAACCCACTTAATGAAAAAAGGTCCAGGAGTATCATCTTCTTGAAATACATGTTGGCAGTTTTTCTTCAGGTCCCAACAGAAGGCTTACATAATTACACAAAATACAGCAGAGCGCAGCCTTAACTAATGGTGAGGCGGGGGTGGGCGATGGATTTTATTTGGGGGCATTTCTCTTGCGAGCAAAATTCACTAAAGTGAGTTAAGGAGAAGCAGCTTCATCAAACATTTGGAGAAGAGAGAAGAAACAGTGTAGAAAGAAGGAAAAGGCTCAAGTTTTCACTGGTCAATTATAGGTTCTACGTTTGTGGATATAAATTCTAAAAATGACATAAGGACAAGTGTTTAAGGATCAAGGCGTCATGTTCTTCTAGGGTCAGTTTGCTATGCCTCCCAGGATCACAGCATTTTGTACTGAGCATCTGTAGTGGAGAAATCTTGTGTGATTATCTACTTTTGAGGTAGTACGCGAGTCAAAGTAAACTACAGCTATGCTAAAATTGTAAATATTTCTATGAACAGTGTCTAAACCAGGCTGGTGAGTTACAAAATACATGGTATCCCAAAGGTTCCCATAAATGTAAAAATATGACCTAAAATATAATATATAAAATGCATTTGCTCAGAAATAATTCGGCAAGCTATTTGAAGTAAAACTAATGCTATGAGAAAAATTACATAAGCACTAAATTCAAAGCACAGGTATCCCAAAAGTTGTCCTACATAGAAAAAAGCAGGATGCCCTGGGGCATCCCTGGGCTTGAGTTTCCACTGCATCACTGAGCAGCCATTAGCGGTTGGAATCACCAGCTTCACCTCTATTACCCTCAGCTTCCTCTTTCACCAGTGAGAATGTTTTTCTTTTTTTATTCTAATTTTAGAAAAGTTTGTTTCTCTCTTACATTAAAAGTCTCCAAACACTTTCATTTTACTACCTTTGAAGTAAGTAAACTCCACATGAATTATTTCCCTTGAGATGCATAAAGAATGCTCATTCATTTCTAGGATTTAATAATTAAAATTCACTGTATTTCTAAAGAGGGTTGAGAAACAATGAATATCTGCTAGAACATCTCTCATAAATTAAGCCTTTCGTGTTTATTTCATCCCGGCAAGAGTATCACCCAGTGGTCATTTGCTCCACTTTGTAATTAAAGAGATGGAGGTTCAGAAAATCAAACAACAGGCCTCAGGCTGTCGAGCAGGTAAGGGCTGGGCAGCGCGAGGTGTAGCTCTCAGGACCGCCTGACTAAGCCTGTGTTCTTTGTAGCGTATGACCCTGGCACTCTATAAAAAGCTAGATATTTCATTTTAGCAAGTTGAAAAACAGAGGTACTCAGAACCAGAGCACTTCCTCAATGTTGCAATAAACGAGTGCTTCGGCTGCAGGAAGAAAACCCATTCTTTTTTTTTTTTTTCAGTAGAGTATAAGTTCAGCCTGTGGTCAGGGTATAGGAAAATAGACTTTTATGCTAATTTTATCCATATTTGATGTCAGTATTAGTGTTTCAGAGTTTTCAAAAGGTCAAGTATATGAAAACTAAACTTACTGTATTTATGAATCTTTATTAAATTTGAGAAACGCACCTGGTGTTTTCTAAAGACTATCTCAGAAAAAATTCATGTTATGTCCTAAAAATTGATGGAACATTTTGTGACCAAAGGCTTTCTTTGATTTATTGAACTTTATTTAGGTATATTTGACAAAAATTGCATACATATATGGTATACAACTCGATGGCTTCATTAAATCAATTTTTTGAAACTGTGTGTCCTAGCTTCTCCAGCTCCCCAAACTTTATTTATATGTTCATAACCTCTGGAATAAAAATATATTTTTTATCTGCAAATAATTTGGTGCACTTTCCCAGATGGGCATTGCTGTCTCGCTTTCCCCAAGACTCACTGTATGAATCCATTATATACTTCCTCTTGCTTGAGGAATTTTTTTAACCTCTGAACTTCCCTTGTATTGGTTTTGTCAGTTTCTTTTTTTTCCCACTGTGTTTGTCCTGGCTTTAAGCCTCCTTTTTCTTGTGTACTTGGCCTGGTGCCGAATGCGAGTCAGCACTCAGCCTAGAAGTATCGTTTTCCAACAGTGTCTGAAGGAAAAAACTCCACCTCCCACACCCACTGCTCATTACCATAAAACTACAAAACATGACACTGCATCGCTCACCCATCACTGTGGACATCTGCTTTCTACAGCTCTGATTCCTCCAGAGAAAATGAGTTTGAGCCACATAGAAAGCATGTCTCTAAGCCACCCAAGTTCTCAAGAGGCACACAGACCATCCTGGAAGCCATGGTTCCTCTTCTCAGCAATACCTCTTTTGCTTTGCTTCTTCGGTGCAATAATCCTTACTTTCTTCCCACTCAAGGTAAGAAGGCAACAGAATCTAAGGTTGCTAATTATTATGACTCTTGGTTTACATCTTAGGCTAATTATGATCTTCTGATCAATGTCACTCAGTATTTGAGAGGACGGGAAGGAAGAACCCTGTGGGTATAATGTATACTTAATACCATTCTTGTCATGACATGACTTTTGAAGCTACTTAAGTGTTTTGAGGCAAAAATACCAGAAAATGCTAAATAGAGGGTGCAGAATTGAGCTAAGTCACTTGAATAAGTCAGGCATTTAACAGTTGGTTATGGAGAATTTCCTTTTCTTTTTTTTTTTAAGTTTCTGGAGTTCTTCTATACCTTCTTGACAGAGTAAAAATAGAAGAAGGAATATAACATGATAGAATAAAGGGCTTGCTTTTAAGGAATTAGAAGTCAACTATAGTCTTATTCAGAGAAAAGACCTCAAAATATAATAGAAGACAGAATAAAGTCAGTATATCCTTGAGGAGGGAAGTAGCATTGAACTGAAGAACATCTAGATTTTGGTTCTAGATCTTCCAATAAATAGCTGTACAAGTTTGAGGAAGACCTTTTTTTCTTCCTGGTTCTCAGCTTTTTCATCTGAAAAATGATGCAACTTATTGATTATAGTCTTCCTGATGGTTATGAGATATTGTGATTAGTAATTTACCTAAGAGTTGCCTAGAACATAATGTTTAGGAATTCAAAGATGAGGTCAGTGCCTTGGGTTAGGATACTGTTATGAAGACTTCAGGAAGGGAGGAGGAAACACTTGTCTATTTGGGAAGTCCCTGGATGCTTATCAGGAATTTCCCATTGAGCTCTATCCAAGTTGTGGGCTACAGAATAGGATTGTACATTGGGCATAAAGTAGATCTTGACTAGTTTTTCCCTGTTGACTACATAGCATTAAGCAAAAAGCAAATAAGAACGATTATATAGTTCAGGAGTCAGCCCATGTCTGGGTGCATCTGAAGACTCAGCCTCAAGGAATCTAAAATATGCCCATGTAAGAAAGGGTTGAGATGTGACTACAAAAATATTTTTCCCAAAGGAACTGGCAAGGGAATATTTCAAAAAATGTGGCTGTACCACTTAAGATAAAACAATTGAGGAAAGATGCGGAACATGCAGTCCACTGTACATACTATTTAGTTAGGGTAAATAGAGTATTGACTCCATTTTTACATAGCAGCCCATTAATTTGGATTCCAAAACTGTATACAAGAATATGAGACAGACATTTCTAACCACAGTCCTAATCAAATGAATTGTAAACTTCCTGGAGCAATAAAATTGCAAGCAAAGAAGAACATATTTAGAATTCTAGTGTTTAGGTTTTTAAAGATGAAGAAGGAAGAAAAGTAGCAATAACTTAAGTTTTCCTCTAAAATCGCCTCAAATTTTACTGTATAGATGGCTCTGAAGGACTTTGAATACAGGAATCACTAGCCCCTACTTAGGGTAAGAAGTGGAAAAAAATGCCTTTCCCAAAGATTATCTCAGTGAACCCATATTTGGATAATTCAACTAGTGAAGCTATATTTGGAGCTGTGAGTTTAGATTCTCTCTCTTAAAAACATGCAGTGCCTTTTTTTTTTGGACAGGCTCTTCCTCTGTAGTCCAAGCTGGTCCTGAGTTTACTATGTACCTTAGGCTGGTCTCGAACTCACTGAAATCCTTCTGCTCAGTGCTGGGATTAGAGGGATATATCACCACGCCCAGTTTCAGCCTTTTAATAAAAATGATTTCCTCTAAAAATAGAGTTTGTTTCAAATTTATGAATGTCTAAAAGGTATTTGGATATTTTCCTGGCAGAATGCTTGGAAGATCAGTTCCTGTGAGAAGGCCAGGGACCTAGAAGACAGCGCAATGTTATTAGCTCACGTGTTCCACTTTCCACTGGCTTGCATTTCCTTTTTATGAATGGTCACAAATAAAAAGCTTCAGAAAAAAGATCTGAGCAGTTGGTGGATGATGAGTCATTATGAAACCACTTCCGCTTTCTCATCAGACCCATGGATCTTGAAGTTCTATTTCATTCCGTTCTCTGTTCTAATTCTCACAGACGGATCCCCACCTTCCAGATTCTGTAGACACTTATTTAAAACTGCTAGATGGGAAGGGTGGCTCCTTTTAGACTAACAGAAATTTCTTTGGGAAAAGGAAGACTAATAAAGACGTTCAACTAAAAGGACACGCTGTGAGCTCAAGAATTTGGTCAATCTCAGTGAAAATAATGCTACTGAAGTTGTCTCCGAGAAACTGAACTGTTCAAGAAAGCCCCCTGCTTCAGTGAGGGATGCTTTCAGAGGAGAAGTTGACCTTGCACTTATAGCAGAGTAGATTGCATTTCTTAATAATAGCATGATCGAGGATGGCATGGAGAAAAAAATATTAAGTTTTGGACCTATTGAGCACAGCTATAAAGTCTAGACTTAAACCAAAGTGGGGTTACAAAAGCAATTGCTCCTTGGAAGCAAAACTAAACTAAACTGAAAGCCCCATGTGTTTCTTTTAAGTTGAGGGATGTATTTCTTCCAGTAATCCCTGGAATTATACATAGAGACTTCCCCACGGAGTGGCAGAGGTAAGAGTTTTGACTAAGATGTGCTAGATTTGAACCTCAGCCTTGATTCTCACCAGTTGTAGGAGTTGGGCTAAGAACTAATCCTTTCAAACCTCATTTCCTAATCTTCAAAATGAGTGTTAATTCCTCCAGAGTTGTCTTAAGAATTAAAGATACAGCCTGATACATGTCTGATGCATGGTAATGTTTCGGTAGATGGTAGTGACTAATATTGGTACCATTGCTATTAATGCGATCACAAAAATATAAATTTAATAAGGTATTTTAACATTATGGACATTTTCCTTTTATCTATATGCCTTCTCCAGTTGAAGGCCCTATCCTATCTCTCATCCCAACTGATTTCTCAACTAGATTTTCACCTATCTCCACAATAACATAGAAATCACCACTGTGATGTTCTATCTTGAAACACACTAAAGCAGCCCGCAATATTGTGAATGGAATTTCTTGCTGTGGTGATTATCTCATTTTCTCTGCATTTCTCATATCCAGTAGTAGCTGGCAGTCCTTGTACCTGACATCAGCTGGCACACAACCTATGACATGTATTTTGATGCTCATTCATATTTAAATTGCCACCTAATTGCTTTATGAATGTAATCCTGTCTTTCTAGAACAATTATATACTTCTTGAGAGGCATACATTAAAGATGTCTCTCTTGCTCATAATGCTGGTACAATGTTGGGATATAGATATGTAAATTTTTGTTCCATTATTTGTTATAATCAGCATCATTATGAAAACAACTAGTATTTGTTCAGCAGGTTCAGACAGGATATCTGGGAGGGCCTTTACAAGAATTCACTCATAAACACTCACCAAAAGCCTTCAATGCCTTCTGCTATTGTCTCTCTTATTTTACAAATGAGGAAAATGGGGTTAAGGGATAAGGCTATGACTTAGCAATAGAGCTTGCCTAGCATGTGGAATTCCCTGGGTTTGATCCCCAGGGAATGCACGCATACACGTGCATACACACCCACACACCACCACACACAAGAAGGAGCCCACGTTACTTGCCTATCAAAGGCTGAACGGAATCGAGTTTCAGTATCTTTTCTAAGGAACACCAAAAAGAGGGAAAAACAATTGCAAAAGTAGAACCAAGAGAAGAAAATCCAGTGATTTTTTTCCCCTTAGAATTGTGGCTTCCAGACTTTCTGACTGTATCTCCTCATCAATAAGATGTTCTCATTATAATTTTCAACATATATGCATATGCTAATTATGTTATATACAAGTACTCATATTGCATACTAAACTGATACACGAAAGGAAAATTAACAAGGATGAGTGACATAGTTTTCATGGAGTTTTATCAGTCTAAAGCCATTTTTATAATACATTAATATATGAATGTGCTAAAATAATTAAAAATGTTTTAGTAATTTGATAAACATGCTTATTTCCATAATCTGAATTCAACGTTTTGTGATACAGCACTTCAATTTCTCTTCTCCCATTTGCTCTTCAACTCTTTCTAATCAAGCTTCTGCCCTCATCCTCATCTCATAGAAAGTACTGTCAAGAGCTCCACTAGCTATCGCCTTGCTTAGTCCACCAATCAGTTATCTGCTCTCCGATTTGTCAACGGCGTTTGTCCCCAGCCAATCACACCTCTCCCTGAAATGCTTTCTGCCAAACCTCCCACTGTGGTCGTGCCTTTTAGGCTCATTGGCTTTTCCTGCTTCATTTCCTTCTGCAGTTCATCCCCACTCCTTGGCATCTACACGTGGCCATGTCTCAGTATTCTGCCCATCCTCTCTTGCTGATGGACTCATATAATTTCATGTCTCAAACCTAAGGAACAAGTTGCAGAAGTCTTAAGTTTCTATCACCACAGCTCCTTAAATTCCAGCCTATTTAACTGCCTGCTTGACACCCCCTACCTGAGTATCTCATAAGTTACTATAAACAATGTGTCTGAGACTCAAAATTGTTCCCCTCACAATTTATTCCTTTTCAGTCTTACCAATTAACTGATTTACACCTTCATCCTTCTAATTACTCTAGTCCACAGTCTTGAAGTCAGCTTGGCTTCTCCCATGCTTTATTCCCGTCAGGAATTTCGTTTGGCCTTTTCCCCCAAACATTTCTCATCACTTCCACAGCTAGCACCTTGGTCAGAGGCACTGGGTTTTCTCTTCCCAAATTAAGACAATGACCCTGCCGCCTCTGCTTACAACGCTTTTGCAACCGCCTCGCCTCCTGTAACTTATTCTTAGCACAGCATGCAAAGAATCCTTGAAAGACGCTAAGCCTAAAAAGGATACATGTATTAAGCTTTTAAGTTTAAATGGAATTTCTTAAGCATTTTGCCACAAGAAAACCAATGAACTTTTGGTGCAAAATACTTTTTTTGTGGTTTTGCCTTATCTTACAATGAAGCATTTTATAATTACTTGTATTTATAAAATTAACCACAACTGATGGTATCTTCTAACATGTAAACTGCAGTATGTTACAACAGTTGCATCCGTTTCTGAAGGTAATAACTGCATATTATCTGAGTATTAAACAAGGATTTTTTTCAATCTGAGTTGTAAATATTTCTAGAATTTAATGCATTATTTTAAATAAAGACAAACCTAAGTAGAGGTTCCTTTATACTTTTTCCACATGCCAATAGATTACCGTGTGGACCACTGGGGGATGGAGAATAATTTGACAGAAAAGTTAGAACAACTGAAAGGGGAGAGCCAAGATTGCACATTTGTTCTGTGGGTAGAGGCTAGGTGGATGGAATATCAACTTAGTTTTTAAATAAAAGGCTCAAAAGGAGAGCCAGGTAATGAGAAGTAGCCAGCCACCAAAAAGGGAATCTGAGAGAGACGAGGAGAGGGAAGGGATTTTTTTTTTATGGTTATCAAAAAGCAGTTTGATTCAGGAACATGAGGCGATAAATAAGTCAACCAAGAGAACAGTGCAATGCCACCATCCCGACCAATTTCTCTTTTTCTTCCACTGCAGACTGCTAAGGAGTCCTGTGTGGCCAAGTTTGGTAAGTAACCCGCCTTTATGTCTCCTTTTCACTTTTCCTAGTTTTTGATGAGGACAGTTGCTAGTCCCCTCAAGGAGGCTTGCATTCTCTCCTTTGTTTAGTTTTCGGCCTAACATTGGTAATTGCTTGTCACACGCTGGGCAGCTGGCTAGGAGCTGAGGCTTTTGAAGATGAACCCCCCCCCC
>PVKB01006330.1:0-66079 GCA_004027205.1 Ctenodactylus gundi | reverse complement strand
AAATACGTGAGGCTCAGGAATAAAGGAGATTTGCTCCCGGCCCTAGCTGCTTTCCTGGACAAAGCAGACCATATCATGTGACAAATAAAATATGTGCACATAGCGAGCAATGCTCTGAAAGAAAAAGCAATGCGGTGAAGCTGAGTCAGTGGGAGAAAATGAAATTCTGGGGAAAGTGAAGTTAAGGTCAGAACCTGACTGTAAGATGCAGAGCTGGGAATTGATCCTTGAAGGGAGACGCAAGTGCCTCCAGGCAGCAGGGCTTAGGCAGCTCCAGGAACAGGAAGTGCACATGTTAGGAGATTATTAGGCAAGTGAAATGCTCCACAGTAAGATACCCCCTCTGACAAGTGTAAATTAGTAAACAAAATGTATATTTTCAATAAATTTAAAACTTAAATGATCAAGATAAATAATGGAAAAAATAAAGTCTAAAATATTAATTCCATGTTAATTCTCCATGAAATTAATCTTCAATGCGCCTTAAGTACTTAACCTACCTCAAAAAAGTTTTAAGCGTGTAAGTCATAGTTCATATTTAAAAATCTAAGATTACATATTTTAATCTGCTTGAGGAATAATTGGAGGTCTGCTATTGCTCGAAGTTCCTGAAACACAATTTTCCCTATTGGTTTAAACCAGTACGTGAAGCCCTGAGGAACGTTTCAGCAACAAAGACGTCTCCCCATCAAACACAGGAAGAAAACTAACTTCATTTCCTCCTGTTCCTTCCTGCCACAAATCTACCTTCATATCAGAAGATAAACTGACCCTCAAACACAGGTGTAATTCAATATTCTGTTTCAAATGCCATCAGATTTGAAACCCAAGTAATTAACAGCTCACTAGGGACTCTATTGAAATAAAACCAACTTTGATCCCATTGCCAAATCCCTTGCAAAATGGATGGGCAACTCAACCCCCTCTGCTTTTGCATTAATTGCAATGAATAACTATATCAGAAGAATGCCCTATGCAGGAGAGCAAGTTACAAGAGAGGTTTCAGCTTAATTATTAAAGGAGCTAATTTGAGTGCTTGGGTAGGATAAATATTGACATGCACAATTATTCTCTTTTCTAAACTGAGCCAGTATCTTGGCTCTCTGGCATCTTGGGGGAAAAGAGACATATGATATGTGATATACGTCCACTTTAAGGTACAAACTTCTATTTCATTTATTACACCCCAGAGAGGGGCCATATTTTATTTCTAAAATTTTAATATAAGGAGAATTGCCTTCTTGTTCAATGAGTAACTATACCCTAACGAAATGCATAGAGTGGAATAGTTTTCAAAAACTTGTTTCTCTTTTTTAATGCTTTGATTATTCATAGAGAGTTATACAACCTGGCCTCAAGAAAATGTTGACTTTATTTTAGAAGCCACGTGAATGAGATGTAAAGATTATAGATGATAAATCACCTTGCAACAGATAAAGAAAGGTAATCAATGATCACTTGAACCTTTAATATATAACAATAATTGTGAACATTTCTTGAATTCTTACTTTCTGCCAAGCACTACACCACTGACCGCTTGATTTCTTCCAAGCTCTACCCTTAACCACTACTTCAAAGTTACTCTCACCAAAAGCACCAAGATACCAGTCAATGGTTCCAGATCTTCTTGGGCTGTGACTTTGTACAAGTCACTATACCCTCTTAGCAATTCACTTTCTTCTGCTAAGAAAAAAAATGAAGAAATAAAACCCACTTTCAAAAAAAAAAAACAATTGGGAGAGTCAAGTGGAATTTAAAAATACACAAAGAATCACCTCTTGGTCTTTTTATTATGATCAAGTGTAAAAATACACAAAGACTTTTAAACAATTTTATCTAAATGCAGTATACATTCATTATTTATTAAATATCCATAAATTGCCAAATAAGGAACATTGCAAACATTGTCTCCAATCCCCAAATGGCCTGAAGGGTATGATTCCCACTTTCTGGAGAGAGGAATGGATGTGTCGAAAGGGAAATAACTTCCCTGAGGTTTTGCTGGAATAAAAATACTGCCAATGATGCTAAAACAGTCTCAGAGGTTGTGCTGGCAAAGAACATTTTAGTATCTTCCAAATTATTTTTAAAGTTCCTTGAAATGATAAGGAAATGTTACATATATGTAATCTCAATGTGTGTATAGAAAATAAATTCACATCTATAATGAATTCATTGACTTGTCAGTCACATATAAGCAAAGTAAAATTCATGCATAGGGAGTGAAAAGTCATCGGGTCAACTTGTGTCTCCTGGTACTCCCTTGAGCCTCATTAAGAAATATTAACATGTGCCAAGGCGAAAAAGGTGAGCCACTAGGGTTGTAAATTTCCTTAAGACGTCAAGGGCACAGCCACTGCTGGGTGAGATATGGCACTTTCCCATCTGCTGGGAGAATCTTTGCTTTTCCAAATGGTCTTCGTCCTTTTTAGGCCAGGTATGGGCACAATTGAATTGGATGATAACCTCTGCCCAGTTGTTTCCCTGGCCCCTGGAGAGTCTAACATCTTATTAATATTATTTGTCATTTAAAATTCTGAAGGTTTAAGTGAAATTGCATCAAGTAATAAAATGAGAAGAAAAAGAATCATCATTCTAGGAGATACACCTATAAATGTCTAGACTGCAGTTCTGTGGATTCCTGACCATATGCATTAGTCAACCAACACTGTCCTAGGTAGGAGAAAAGAAGTTCTAATGCTTGGTTGGCTTAACATAGCAGAATTATATTATTGGCTAACACTAAGTTGGGATTCAAGAATAAATTGTATTCCACCTCTGCTCTTAAAGGGCTCACATCCTTATAGTGGTAATACATGTGCATAGTTTACCATGCATCAGTCATGTTCTCATTGCTGACACCAGTAACTTAAAGGAGAGGTTTATTTTGACTCATAGTTTTTAGAGGACTCGGTCCATGATTGGTCAGATCCAGGAATAAATGTCATGGCAGGAGGGCATGGCAAGGGAAGGCTGCTCAGCCCACGGCAGCCAGGAAGTACAGTGGCAGGGCAGAACCAGGAACAAGAACCATAATCCCCTGATCCACCTCCGCCAGTCTCCACCTTTAAGTATATGATACTTTGGGGGATGTCACATTTTGGACTTAAACCACAACATTCCAACCCCGGCCCTCAAAAGACTCATGTTCGTGTCATTATGCAAGGCACATTTAATCCGTCTCTAAAAATCAACAGTCGTAACCTTTCCAGCACTGCTGAAAATTCCAAGTTCAAAGTCTTGTCTGAGAGTCAAGACAAATTCTTAGCTGTGAGCCCCTATAAATATCAAAAAGAAAGTTAAATACTTCCAACAAGTAATAGAACAGAGTAAACATTCTCATTCCAAAAGGAAATAGCTGAATGAAAAGGAATAGTGTCAAAGTAAGACCAAAATCCAACAGGACTAGTTGGGCTGGCTCTACTCACTTCCTGTGGCTTCCCTCAGCAGGTAGCCCATGTTCCTGGCATGTCTAACTTCTGTGGTCCCCACTGCACCCTTGGCTTCACTCAAATAGCGTCACACGTTGTGTTCTCAGGCCAACCTGAGTGGAGGCCTCCAAGTCCCCACAACTCTTGGATTCTGCAAGCCTGAAAAATCGGCACCAAGTGGATGGTGCCGTGTCTTCTGCTAGTGGGAGCAGTGGTCCCTTTGAACCATGCTGCACTGGCAATGAGTGCCTGGGTGGCTGCACTTTGGAAATACTTCGCTCTGTGACCCCGAGTGGGCACAGGATTATCTTCTCAAAGAAATCTTTCCCCCCATTTTATCGATATGTATACGTGCAAAATTTAAGGTTTACAATGGAGTTGAGCCTTTTATGCACATAGTATCTTGCCAAGGTGACAAGGGCTTTCCCACTTTCCTTTTGTCCCTCCCCCTACCCTACCCACCTTCCCTCCCTCCTCCCCTATCCGACCCCCCTGTTTCACTTTGTTTTTCTTTTTAAGTTCCATAGGAGTTGTGCTCTGGAATTCTCATATGAGAGAGATCATTCGATGTTTCACCTTCTGCTTCTGACTCACTTCACTAAGCATGACGTTGTCGAGTTTCTTCCATTTGCCTGTAAAAGCCTCCACATTGTTGGACTTTATTGATGCATAGTATTCCATTGTGTATAAATAACACAGTTTGTGTATCCATTGGAAGTCACCATATACCCTTCAAAGCAATCTTTTGAAAGTGTTTACTCTTTTCTATCCTTGAGCCTATGAAAAGCGATGTCTGGACAATTTCAGAAATGTTTACAATCTCTTTTGCCTGTCTTTCCTGATATAAAATGTTTGGTTTCTTTTTAATATTAATTATCTTTTTAGCAACACATACTCTACTTTGTCCCAATTTTGCAGGTGCTTCCTTCTTGCCAAAACTAAAAACTTTCTTTATTTTTGGCCCTGTCTTTTTGCTCCTAATTTTCACCATAAATCTGAGTAACAGCAACAAGCAGTACCTGTGCCATCTCATGAG
Organism: Ctenodactylus gundi; assembly: GCA_004027205.1. Taxonomy (NCBI): domain Eukaryota; kingdom Metazoa; phylum Chordata; class Mammalia; order Rodentia; family Ctenodactylidae; genus Ctenodactylus; species Ctenodactylus gundi. Next base: position 61,612 of record PVKB01006330.1, on the reverse strand, counting down.
TAATTGGCTGCCCTGAAATTTTCTTCAGCAGATCAATTAGCCTACCACCCTTAATCTCAGTCTCTTGCAAAGTCTCAGGACAGGGTAAAATGAGAACAAATACTCTGTCAGAGTGTAACACACATAGAATCTAGTGCAACTGCCAATGAAGTCCTTGTTCCCAACGGAGACATTGTAAGCTCAGCCTTTCATATCCACATTCCTTTCAGCATTCTTATCTTCTAAACTCTGACCAAACTCATTCATCAACCTCTGTTTATAGCAATCTAGAGCTTCTCTAACCTGCATCTCAAAACCCTCCTGTAAACCAGTTCCAAAGGCTTCAGAAGGGATTTCTTTTGGCTCTTAGCTGGTCGAGGATTCAGTTGGTTCTAAGCATAATTGGGTAACAGAGGGCATTGAGGAGGTACACTATTCAATCCATGGCATCCAGGAAGCAGAGAAGAAAAGGAAAAGCCAAGAACAAGAATGTACCTTCTAGTTCACATGCTCAGTGACTTATCCTCTCCAACCAGGCCCTATCCTTGGGTACATGAGACTATGAAGGACATTTAAATCTAAACTATAACACATAAAACAAGTAGTAGACTATGACTTGTTCTATAATCTGGCAGTAAATATGGATCATTTAGGACACACTCTGAAGGAAAAAAATAAAAAATTAAAATTAAAAATTAAAAAAGAATGGTACAGCAAATACTGCAAAGCTTCCCCAACAAATCTCCCTGGGACAAAGGCGGGATTTCCCAACAGCAAAGGCAAGTGAGTCAGTACTGAAGAAAATCTCAAAAGTGCCTGCCCCATCTCACTCTGGGAGTAGGTCCCATGTCTATAACATAAATGTGTATGTAACATAACTGTTTATTTTAACACCAATGCTCTTTCTCTCGTAATTACAAAGTAAAGTCTTTCTCTTATAATTAAAAAAGTAAAGTCATTGCTGAGTACACATCACACTGCCAGGATTTCTGGTACTCTCAGTGTGCCCTGTGTGTCTCCCTACAGACCCATGGGCCTCAGGTGCAAAGCGACAAACTAGAAATTCTCTAGAGTTCCAAAAGCTAACACCATTGTTCTGACCATGCCAAAATTGAGCACGGGATCTTTGACGAGTCATTTGACTTCTCTGTACCTCAGTTTGTCCATCGATACTATGAAATTATTATACATATATACCTGTAATTTTCAAAGTCTTTCTGTAACATACTTCTCAATAACAATAGGACATTGAGATTATGCACAAGCAACATAGATAATCCAATCAGAAGCAGAGGCAGATGCTGTGAATTGGCATCCTTTACCCAATATGCTTTCAGCTAGATTGAGAACTAAAAACTCTACGTCTCAGACTCTCCTGCAGTGAAGGTTCAGTATGAAGCATAGATGCTCTCCTCTAAGATTTCAAAGACTCAAGTGAGGTGGTTACCACCTGCCGGCTCCTCTTGGCTGCTTTCCTCTGGCAAGCATAGTCCAGGAAACAAGGGGTTTTCCTGTGACAGCATTCCAGGTCCTCCCTCCAGCCTCCTGGGAAATTGACAGCATTGGCAGCGATGGCAGCTTCCTAAATCCCCATGCCCCATTTCCTGGGTCATAACTTTAGGATGTTTTCTTGACTATACTAACAGAGGTAGCCATAGAAGCAGTAACTCCACCCTACCCCGACTCCTCAGGGAAGTCAGTTCTGTATTTTTCTGGAATTCATTCCTAAGAATCATGCCCAGTTCTATTTTATACACACTTTACTCTTTCTATAAAATGCCCCTCTGCTTAAAATACCTGCAGTGGTCTATGTTTGTTCCATTAATTGAAATGTCTTCAGTCCTCCTGGCTTCTCTTGACCTCAAATTTCCCAGTGTGCAGAAGACAATAATTCTGAAAAGAGGCTTTGAAAGCGTCTGGGCCGTGTCAGTAGTCAACCTCAGACTTCAGAGGCTTTAGCGATTTTATCAAAAGGAATGCAGAAGAGCCTTACCTGGTTATGAAGACAAGAAGAAAAGACACCTTCAAGGCAGAGTTCCAGAAAAGAACCCTTTCAAAATGGCATGGAATATGACACCTCTGGCCAGGGCATGACTGTGAACAGGAGAGCAGGTGTTCTTGGCTTCACTTGCTGCTCACTTCTTGGTCTATTTGTGGGCTTTTAATGAGATTGTTGGGGAGTTTCTCTCTCATGTCCTGGACCCTCAGCTAGATCTAAGCACTCCCTAGGATGGGAATGTCAAAGAAGCCCAAAGTCTTCGTCACTGGGGACAAGGGATGACTTCATATTTTTCTTCAAGAAGAAAGCTGAATGTAGAAGAAACTGACGAAAATGCCATCAAATGAATGACAACAATATTTGCTGAGGAGGGAAAGCGATCCCAATAGCTGGTAGAAACACGAGGTAGAATAATTGTAACAAACTGTGGTTCTGAAGCCAGACTGGAGAAGGCCTGGGTCCAGATTACATGGCCCATAAAAACAAAACTGACCATATCTAGCTGTCAACCAGGGTCCTATAGACCAAGATGACTGAGAGCAATTATATGTTTCTCTGAAGAACCTGGCAGGAAAGAAGGAACATGTAGAATGCAGCATGCAGGATGTTTCAGGACACTAAGAAAAGCCCTGTCCCCAAGCTAATGACAATGAGTGGCGTGCAGTAACACCCAAAATACTATGATTGCATGGGGATTCTTGTGTCCTCATGCAATCTGCATAGAAAATACAGGACAGTTTCTATAAAAAAGAATTTTTTCTGTGTGTCTAATTTCCCAAGATTTTTTGAATAGGACTGGTAGGTTGTATTCTTCCATACCCAAATAAAATTGTAGGTTTGCCTGTAAAAACTCTCTGAAGTCAAGACGGCACAGACAGCCAGGCTGAGGGGAATTATTAGTTTCTTTCTAGTCGGCAGCTATGTGGCTATTGAGCACCTCCAATGACTTTGTGTTAGAGGGGAGCCACTGAAGAATCTGAAGATGAAATTCCAAAGGGGAACTGGGTTTCAACAGGCACCTTCCTTACAGCCTATACTTGGTAATTTGGATATATCGGAGGCTCAAGACTGCTGCACCTAGACACGCCCGGTGATGCAGGATTACCTATATTTGTAGCATTCTGGGAAGCTGAGGGAAAGAAGATCATAAGTTCAAGCTCAGCCTAGACAACTTAGACAGACTTTGTCTCAAAATCAAACATTAGGGGATATAGCATAGTGTAAAGGCCCTGAGTTCCATTTCAGCACTGCAAAACAATTGTTTGGAAACAAGAAAACAAATAAATATAAATGCTGTGTCTGCACCAAGTCTACCCAGGCTTAATTTCTGACCTTTGATTAAATTTATTTCCAGATTTTTATTTTCCTCCAGAGCCCTGGCTATATAATCTTAGAGACTTTCCCTCTTTTACAGGCACAGAACACTGCCTAGCACTGGACTCTGCAGCCACTGTCAATGACCTCAAAGCCTACCTTTTAGCTGGTCCTCAACTCCAAGAACTGGTTTAACTATTTTTTCCAAGTCCATTAGAAACCTGTCTTTTGCAGCATGTCCACCCAGGGAACACTAAATAGTTCACTTGGGCCATCTCATGACCCCTTCTAATATCCCATGGCACAGGAGAGGTGGGATGCGGTCCGATGCACCAGATAACCTCCCTGGAGCCACCCCATTGTGTAATGTAGTAGACACTTTGCGGAGTCAGGAAACCCGTTTAGTCTTGGCTCAGACAGACCTACAGTTCCTGCACCCTGAAGTCTTTCTTCAGTAAAGACCATGTGCACACAGATGTTCATTTTTAAGTCTCATGTTAACAAAATAAGAGATCAGGAAGAAAAGGTGTTTCCATGTTTTCTTTGAATGTTTATATAACCTTTCTATCAGGCCCAGATATCAGGTAATCATATCACACAAAGTGTGCCTTAGATTAAGCCAGGTGGAAATAGAGCAACACATCTATCATACAAAGCAGTAACACACACGCTTGTCTTTCCAAGTACCCTACCATTTAAACCACTTTCTACTTAGTCTATTCTGTTCTATGAGCTAGACAAGAAACTGATTAGAGCCTAAACGTTAAACTGTCTGTGTCCAGTATGCTCCGAAAGCAAGATCTTGCTGATTAAAGTTGGGTATTCGCTTCTTCTCTAGACTTCTGCTGGCCTCACTCCTGTAGCCTGGAGCTCTTTTATTTATCACGCCTAGCAAATGTTCAGAAGGGACTCGTCCAGGGCCCATGAAACTCAATTAGAAAGTGGTACCTGCCAGAACCTCCCTATCTCCAACCATCAGAAAGGGAGTTCTCCCTGGGTTGAGCCAAAGTGACAGGAGAAAGCCGGAAACAGATGTTGAGGGAAGTTGACAGGCTTCTGCCAGAGACTTGGGCTCCTGTAGGAAGCTTAGCAGAAAGCCGTAGTAGGAAGCATGCTTAGCCCATGTAGACACCAAATTTCCAACCCATGCCCATCTCCAGTGGAAAGCTTTCTTGTTTTTATCAGGTTGAGACATGCTTGCCCTGGGGCCTTGCCCTTCACAGCTCCTCCATACCTCAGGCCAGCCCCCGTGTTTCCTTCTTCCAGCAGGTCCTTTTTCCTATTTCTTCCTATTCTTTTACTTCTATTCTTTTTAACTTTTCTTCCTTCCCTTTTCTCTTGTAAGAAGCTGATAAACCTGTGTGCTAAGCCAAGGTGACATTAGATCAGATACCTGGAATACAAAATAATTTGTAGTAGAATCATCACTGTTCTGTGAAATTCTCTTGCTTACTCCTTCTTAACCAAGCTGACCTAGTGGATTATACTTTGCATTTGTTGTTTTCCCTTCTCAGGGAAGTATTTTTACAAGTCTTGCGTTGTGGTATACATTTAATAAATCCTATTGCCTATCCTGCTATTTATTTATTTATGCCAAATAATCCCACAGATTTCTCAGTAATTGGCTAGTTAAAACTCTCCTGCATCCTCTTCCACTAATGAAAGTCCAGGCATCCCTGTGTAGACGAGATCATCTGTTACACAAGTGAGGAAATGGATAAACCGTCTTTCTAAAATGTCCTCAGACTTCCCTTTATAACTTGCACTCAGGGATTTAGTGCTTGATCTTGGCCTTATCTGGAAAAGAAACCATGTAAAGAGGAAACTGTTTTTGTTTTTGGAACTCTCCTGGGGTAAAGTTTATATCTTCCCCATTTTATTGATAGGTATAAGCGCAAAATTTAAGGTTTACAATGAAGTTAAGGATTTTGTGCACCTACGTGTCTTGTCAAGGGGACAAGGACTTTCCCACTCTCCCTTTGTCCCTCCCCCAACCCACCCCTCCCTTCCTCCCAGCCCTACCCCCCTGTTTTACTTTGTTTTCTGTTTTAAGTTCCATAGGAGTCGTGCTCTAGGACTCTCATATCAGAGAGACCATCCAATGTTTCACCTTCTGCGTCTGACTCACTTAACTAAGCATGATGTTCTCAAGTTTCTTCCATTTGCCCATAAAGGCCTCCACGCTGTTGGGCACCCCTCCTGGGAATATATCCAAAACAGGCCAAAACAATACATAACAGAGATATATGTATACTCATGTTCATAGCAGCACAACTAAACAATAGCTAAAATATGGAAGTCACCAAAATACCCATCAACAGACCAATACACAAACTGTGGTATTTACACACAGTGGAATACTACACATCTATAAGGTTTATTTTTTTAAATTAACTATGCTGAAGCTACTTTTCAAAATCATTCATTGAAAGGGGAGGAAAATCCTGTTGGATCTCCTCGAACACTTTACTGTGTGCCCATAGCACCTGGGTAGTTCTGTGGAAGATCAGTAAGACTATGAGGGTCTGTATTCCTGTGAAGTTTAGAATTCAAAAATACCCCAACCCTTTACTAACTTTATTGTCCCATGGAGGTGGAGATGGCTGGTGATAGGGTTGCCGAGAGGCTGCACCATCTAACCTACCTCATAGCCTGGCGATAGGGCAATTTTTAATGAGGCACCCAAATTCTGAGATGATTCATAATGACCCTAATTAATACCACAGAGCCCTCAACATTCCAGTCTTTTGGTTGAAGGAAAAGAGTCTGCTTGAGTGTGCATATGCACACACAGGATACAGGTCTCCCACTGCAAGGAGGAAAACCTAGATCTCAGCTTCCGCCCTGGGAAAATTAAACATGGTTACAGTAACCAACAGAGCTGCAAGTGTTCACATGCCTACATTGAGTTTTCTAAAATTATGCAATCTAGATCAACAATTCTGAATGCACCAAGCTTATAAACACATAGTAACAATTTTAAGGAGCAATTATCTTCGCTGTTCATAATCATTCACCAATGAATGCATATGATATCTCAATCCCTACGTTTTACCTGTCCCACCAGCGTAGACATAAAGATTATGAACACAGCATTTACCTTCTTAGACCGCTGATTCAAAGAAAGAAGAAAACGAAAGGAAGCAAGGAAGGAAGGAAGGAAGGAAGGAAGGAAGGAAGGAAGGAAGGAAGGAAGGAAGGGAGGGAGGGAAGGAGGGAGGGAGGGAGGGAGGGAGGGAGGGAGGGAGGGAGAGCAGGAGCAGGAAGCTGACATATTCTCGGGACTTTTTTCCCAAAATGTAATTTTCCACTAAGCATAATTGGCGTTTTTGTGTTTTAATTTAAATTATGGCATCTTAACAAAAACACAGTCTTGTTTTTGAAACATTCCTTTTCATATACAGTATATTTTTATATTTACCACCTCATTTTTATTTTGCTCGTACAAATTCATGAAGTAAGTTCTACTATTTTTGTCATTTCTCACCTCTTGAGGTGAGAGTTGGAAAATGTAAAAACATGGCTAGAGCCGGAGGGCTTGTTAGTGCAAAGTGGATTCTCCCAGGTCAAGCTTTTGGACTTGAAATTCAGCACCTACTCCAGTCGCCACCTAGTGTTACAATGAAGTTACACTTTTGGTGACAAAGGTGCCAGTTGGAAGACTTTAGGCCTCACATTATCTCAGAGAGTTTACTTTTCTGCATACCTGCTCAGTAGCTAACAACAATGGTTACATATTCAAAAAAGAGCTGGCACTTTTCAGAACAAAACCTTGAACCATCTGAAAGGTGACAGGTGAGTCCAAAGGGCCAAGAAAAGCTGCCTACTCTTCACAGCTGGAGTCCTCCCAGCCACAATTCACATTTCCAAGGCCACGTGACCAAGCTAACGCCAGACCCCAAGCCTTATACAGAGGAGGCAGCTAATCTTTCACAAGAACGGGCACAAATCTGTATAAGTCAGATCAGGGAACAAAATGAAAAATTCCAACCACCGAATCATTCAATGATCACGACTTCGTGCACTCCTAGAGAGTGAAATGAGCTGCATTTTCTCCTGTTCTTTGCCCAGTATTCAAAGTTAGTACTTAACATGCTTAGTAATAACTACCGTTGAAATAATGTACATATACATATATATGATATTTATATTAAATGTTAGGAGGCAAAAATAAGAGACAGGATCAAGAATAATATAATAACTATTGCCAACTGCTTTCAGAAAGAAACTGACAAAGGAATTGAGGGAAAGAAAGTTATGTCTTAAAGGACAAAGGCATGACAGAAGAAAATTAGAGCGTGGGTTGAAATGTCAAGTTACTTCAAAGATTGATGTGTACATGAAACTTCCTACCCCAAAGCCATTCTATCTTCTTTGAAACTTAGCTACCCCATGAATAGGAGACTTTTTAGTACTCTATAGGCAAATAAGTCAGTGTCTGGTGCTTAATATTAAGCGTACATATTAGACTAGATTTGCCTAGTTACAAGTGAACTGAAAAATAACCCCAAACCAGCTGAAATATAATGAGCTTCTACAAGAAGGAAGTTCAAAGGAGGACTTAGATTCAAAAGCAAGAGAATAGGGATGCTTTCTTATTTTTCAATAACATTCTCTCACATGAGCTATCTCCTCTGCCCTTATCTCCAATCCACTGCTTCTTTCTGTGTGTTATCCTAATCCTTTCTTTTCTTAAAGCATGTCCTCCACGAGTGAGGATGGGCCAGATGGTGCTGTGGGATGGATGCACACTTAGATAATCTAGGCATATACCATCTGAGTTAGCAACACAGGAGGAAGGAGAACGCATCCATGGAAAAATTCTATGGGAAAATTCTTATGGATCTAATTTGAGACTCATGCCCACCTCTGGAACTTGGGTCTTGATCACATGACCATCTCTATATACTGAGTTTACCATAGTTTACCACAAATCAAAAAAAAAAAAAAAAAGAAATGATGAGAGGGAACTTCCTGTCCACTCTATTCTCTATCAACTCCTCCCTTTTAAAGAAGGAATAATAATTTAGAACAAGCTTTGGATGGAGGAGTTCCAAAAACAAGTGCTTTCTACGTGGCCCGGTGAAAACCTGGCTTATCTTGATCTTCAGATACACACTTGCCGACAGAAAACAGAGGATTGGAAAACAATGAAAAGGGCTTGAACATGTATTGCTAAGTATATAATCCACTGTCTTCACTGCCCATTAATGAAAATCCAAGATACTCTTTGATTAGGCTTCTGTCAAAAAGTCTGAATTGACAAATGTTGATAAGCCTATAGAAATCAGATTTATTTCTTAGCCTATGTCAGTTGTGGGCACACAGACAAACTTAAATTCTGGATTTACTATTTAAGAAGTTTTTTTTTTTGGTTTAGAAATTATAGGTAAGCCTTTATAATGAAAGAAGTGTTACTATTTCCTAGTACATTACAATCACACTAAGCAAAGTTGGAGGAGCTAACGGGGACAGAGAAGGAGTAGGAAAGCCATTGCTTTTTCAAATCTCATTCTTGAAAAATTGCCCTTTAAAAGCATTTTAAAAGTAATAAATGTGTTGCAACACTGTGATTTTAAAAATTTAGTAAGTTAAAGTAAGGCCCTAGTATACAGAAATAAAAGAATCCAAGGAGTCCATCTACCTGCTGGTTCTCTGGGAAACTAAGAGCTCCATCCCCATATCTCAGGCCAGCCCCAGGCTCACCTTCTGCCTATACTAGAAGTTGTTTTTCCCTCTCATCCAAGCTATTTGTTCCAGATAAGTGAAACGGAGCGTTAAGACCAGTACTGGGAAAGTGAAGATAGAAACACACAAAATGAAAAATCTTAGAAAAGAGATCTATTTATTTAAATTCATTGAGATGAGCACTTATTTTTTGTTGAAATTGACCCCATAACTGTTTCTACTCTCACCCTCAGGAGGTATGTGGAAACATATAAGCTCAAGGGCTAGTACATTTACAGCAAGAAAGAGCTCCACACGGCTGAGATGCCCTGTATCATTCACCCAGGCAGATCACACAATTGATTCTCTCACAGAGACGAGCCATATGGATTGATTTAGCAGCATTTCACCAGCTGCCTAGAGACATGGCTTGAGTCATCCTGTATAAATTACTTAACTCTCCACCACAAAGAGGAAAAAAAATGTTTTCTTGCACAGCAGTAGCAATTAATGTTCAACATGTTTATGGAGTTTGATAATATACGGCCCACCACCACTCTCTGTATGCAACACCATTATCCTGAGAGAGAGACTTAGCAGGTGTCATCAACATACACGATTCGGATGATTGATTCATCAATAACTGGGCCTGGCCTTATTACAACAAACAAATTAGATGCTGTGGAATATATGGCCGTATAGACAGGACTTCCTTCTCCTCAAATACATGTCATAATTGATAGTGGTAACCTTTTGGCAACACTGAAAAACAGCTTGCCATTAACAGGCTCCTTCTCCTCTGAGCGCCTGAATGTCTTAATGGTGGCTCAGAGCTTGGTCCGGCTGGGCAGAGGGGTGCAGGGTCTAGACAACACCTTCCTGGGAATGGGGTCAATCATGTCTCCACCTCTCCCCTATTTCCTTTTGGAGTGAGGCAGAAAGGAAAGCAATGAGTCAGCCAACAAATATGAAGTGTGCCACTTCTGGGTGTCAGGCTGTGTTCTAGGTACCGGGCACACAGCAGAAAGTAAGACAGATGGAGAATGGTGATGAACGTGTAAACAGACACTTGAAGTGCTGATAAGCAGAATGCTGAAAATACAATAGAGCGCTCTCGAATCTATGTATTTTAAATGCCAGATAGGAATTTTCACAATACGAAACATTTTGTGCACTCAGCACCTGTGTTAAATATTTGCCAAGGTAAGCAAGATTCTGTTATTTTATACCTTCTCTTCCCTACATTTAAATAACAAGAATGACAATTCTGAATGGGAATGGATATAGTTTATGATTTTATTGTTTTAAAATGTAAGTCTTTTGAGTAATTATTGTGTACCTCGTGTGGCTCGAATTAACCAAAAATAGGTAGATTGACTCTAAACAAATAAAAATAAACAAACAAATTAGTTTGTGTTTAAGAAACTAATAAGAGAAATAAGAGTTCCTGACACCTCAGAATTTCAGAAATAACAAACTGGATCTGTGTAGGTTGAATGTAGGTCGTCCTCACATTTTGGTCTCATATTTATTTTTACTTCTGAAACATGACATGCATGAAGTTTATAAAGACAAGTTGTATGGTGGTAAGACCCCCACACAAAGTTGAAATTTTTATTTAATGTCATTGTACAAATCTTATAGTTCCATTAAAATGTATTTGTACACTAACTGGCACAGAGTGTTCCAAGGAAAACTCACCTTAGTTCACATTGAGCATCTACTACATACACAAACATGCTATGCACCTGGGAGACTATGTTGCCTAAGACATCGTGTCTGCCATTGAGTAGGTCTGAACCTAGTGCCCAGATTATTTCATGATCAATTAGGAGTACGAGAAAGCTGAGGCTGGCTTCTTAGGGGGTGTGGGAGTCAAGGATGATGTCCAAGAAGAGACTATGGTTGAGCTGAACCTTCTGAGTTACGGAGGCAGCAGCACAAGCAGCTACATCGAAGTGTCAGACTGAATGTCTGTGTACCAGGATGTCAAATAGCCTAAAATATATTAGGCTATTTCAAAATTAATGCGTACAGGCATGAACTTCTTTTCGGTTTTTTATTTCTACATTCACTTGTTTTCACTACTCCTCTCTAAACAGATTCAAGTTCCTTAAAAAATTAACAGTAGGGCTGATGGTGTAGCTCAGCCATTAAAATGCTTGCCTAGTAAGAGCAAGGGCCTGGGTTCGTGTCCCTAGCACCACATAAACCAGGCATGGTTACACGTGCTTGTAATCTAGCACTTAGAAGGCTGATGTGGGAAGATAGCCATGAATTCAAGGCCAGTCTAGGCTATGTAGTATGTTCAGGACCAGCCTAAACTACACAGCAAGACTGTATCTCAGGAAGGAAGGAAGGAAGGAAGGAAGGAAGGAAGGAAGGAAGGAAGGAAGGAAGGAAGGGAGAATGAAGAAAGAGAAATTCATCATAATCATAAGTAATTGACTCATCTTCTCTAGAATTGGAAAAACACTAAATTTCAGCCAATAGAATCTTAATGAAGATTTTCATGACCCCCATTCTTCTCCGACAAAACAGATGAAAAGAGGAAGGATAGTATTCCAAAGAAAGTTAATTATTCCAGAATCTGAAGAAAAATATGCCAAAAAGTTGAAAGGATAACAGAAAATATTCTTTATGTAATGAATGGTCTTCTAGTCTCTCCAGTGGAGGGCCACTGGTCAAGATCAGGACATGTCTTTCCAGTTTCTATCCTGGGCAGGTAATGATAAATTCTTCACCTTGAGTGGCAAGCTGACCCTTCAGTTCTTCCTGATTTTCCAGACCATTAATCCTTCCTCTTCCTAGTACTGATTCCCCCTCCCAACAAAATACTAGTGCATGATGAGGTTTACTTTTCCTTCCCAGTAGGGTTGAAAGAGAAAGTGGTCGTGAGACTGAGAAGAGATAGAACACCCCATACCATCCCAAAATAAACCCACTGGGATAATCTGCCTTTTAACTCCATCCTTTTCCTAGGTTAGCAACCCTCAAGCTACAATCAAAGATCTTGATATATTCAGTACCTCATCATTCAGGAACCAGTGATTTACAGACTTCTTTCTACCCACAATATTTCCCCCTAGTGATAGCGATTCATTCAGGCAGTCAAGATTTTGCCGACATTTAAGAATCACTCTTTGACTTTTATGTGCATGCACTTAAGCTCCACATCTCTGTCATAAATAAGCTGCCTACCATTGTAGAGGAAGTGGATACTGAGACAGTTCCAGAAGAGTGTTGTTTGCACCTGGGTCAGATGTGCAGGGAGGTTGTTCATGTGTAAAAACTCCCATCAACTGCAAGCTCCGTAAATTACAGGGACCTTTAGTATCTCACTTAGTACTGCACCCTTGGCATCTTGCACATAGTAGGCACTCAATAAAGGGTAAAAAGCTAATATTTATAGAACACAAACTGTGTTTGTGGGTGTTAAGCATTTTACACACAAGCTCAAAAGCAATGCTATGATTTAGGTGCTACCACTTGCACCGGAAGATAAGGAATCTGAAGCACAGAACAGTTGCCTCGTATGTAAAGTGCCTCATGACTTATAGAGACCACAAGCAACTAATTTGGAATTTGAACCTGAGTACCCTGGACAAAAAGCTAATGTATCCACGGAGCCCCACTGCCTTTACTTGGTCAAGCTGTTAGGCATATATCCCGGTTTAGAACAAAGATAGGTTTATCTTCTTCCTTCCCAGCCTACCTCATGTGAATCTGGAGGGGTTAAGGTGCAACTCTGACACTGCATTCTGTCCAGGTGACAGCCCACCTTCAAAACAATTATACTCTCCTGCTTTGCAGGCAATGCTGTGCCCTGGGAGTAAAAAGACTTCTGTAGCCCAGGCAGCCTTACTCTCCCTCAATATGAAGCTTTGTGTACAGGTCCCCTAGCTATGCACACTGCCCATAAGTTTCCTGAGATAAAAACAAGGATGCTAGATGCCAATTTGTCACTATCAGCAGAGCCAGCATCTTCTTTCTGGTGGCCGTGCATTTCACGTGTCTTTCCCATGGTAATGTTCAAGCAGTACACTGATGGGGAAAAAACTGTTTGTAGGATATGAAATTTCCTCCTTTCCAAATATCCATGCTTATTTCTCATCAGGAGAACTGGAGGGGGTGGGGAGGGAAATCAGTATTTTCAGTTTCAGCCGAATTTTACACTGAAAGTTTTCTTTCTCAGGAACACCATGGTCTTTTAATGCATGTGTGTCTTTTCTAACGGTTACCCAGGTGAGTTCAGTCTCTCTAGAACGTTCAGCTTCTGATCTGGTTTTAAAAGAGACGGTACCACTAAAAAGCTGCTTTAAAGTTGAAAGTCGATGCCCAAAACTCAGAGGAAATGCTTATGAGGGGGCAAACAAAGACGATTTTGACCTATATAGGAACTTTTGGAACTAAAGCAGCCCTTACTCTTCAAGAGCCTTGCAAGTAGCCAACTTTTCTAGAATCGAAGAGAAATTTCAGAGACTTCATTCTTAATGAATCCTGTATACCTCTTCTTGTATCCTAGCAAAGAAAATACTGCATCAAGCAACACACCTAGAACTACAGTTTGATCTTCTAAGGGGCCCGTGCCAGAGGTGCCAGCTAAGTTCCACAGCCCAGTTGGTTTGCCCTCATAGACCATGCGACTACAGAGTGGTAGATCAGGACCACACAGGGAAAGCCACATCTACTTCTTCTCTAAGATTCTTGTCTTCCCACCACCATTGTGTCAACACATCTTCACAGCTCTACTACTTAAACACAACAACTTCAAATCCATCTGTTTCTCTCAATCTCCATAGCTTCTCACTCTCTGTTCAAAGCTAAGGGAATCACTCACTGTTTTTGTCTTTGCCTGTATATGGAACCACACAGTAAGTAGCCTTTTATGACTTGACTCATAGGCAACATAAGTTCTAGCATGCATCAACATGCTAGAACCCTTTGGATTAGCCAATGGCATTCTGCGGTGTGGAGGTGCCACGTTTTGTTTACCTGCTCACAAGATGATAGGCACTGAAGTTGTTCCCACCTTCTGTCTACTCTGAGTAACATTGTTGTGGGCTCTAGATTGCCACGTACAAATCTTTGTTTAAACATTTGTTTTCATGTCTCTTGAGTAGATACCTAGTACAGAATCATCACGTCATAAGGCAACTCCACCTTTCACATTTTAAGGAAGTGCCAAACTGGTTTTCCAAAGTGACTGTACCATTTCGTATTCCCAACTAGATAGATAAAAGGGTTTCAATTTCTCCGCTTTCTTGCTGACATTTGTTTATGTCTGTCGTTTGATCCTTGTTGTTTAGGGGATGTGAAGTCACATCATAATGGGATTTTGATTCTCATTCTTAATGACTAATGATGCTGAGAGCTACAGTGTTTTTTCACATGTTTCTTGATTGTTTAAATATCTTTGGAGAAATATCTGTTCAAATTTTTTGCCTATTTTTTATTGGACTGTTTTTCATTTGTATAATAAATTATAAGTGTTTTTCCACATTCTGAGAGTATCACTCTATAATCCAGATTGATCCTCAAGTCGCTATGTAGCCCAGGATCCCCAGTGATGCTACTTCCAAGTGTTGGGATTACAGGTGTGCACCACCACACTCAGTTTATGTGAAGCTGGGGAATCGAACTCAATGCCTTGTACTTGCTAGGCAAGCACTTTAACCATGGAGCTATGTCCCCAGCACTGAGTGTTCACTTCTTATCAGATATATGACTTGCAAATAGCTCTGCAGGTTACCTTTTCACTTCTTTGATGCTATCACTACTAGAATGAAAATTCTCAATTATGATAAAGAATTGTTGCTGATCCTCATGCTTTTCTATGTTTTATTTTAAAAATCATTACTGAACTGATGGTCATGAAGACTTACTCCTGTGTATTCTTTCAAGGATTTTAAAGTTTCAGTGCTTCTATTTAAATTGGTGATCTACTTTGAGTGAGTTTTTGTGCATAGTATTAGAAAGATCAACTTTATTCTCTTTTTTTTTTGGTGTAATACTGCAGATTGAAGCCAGAAAGCACTGAGCTACATCCCCTACCTTTTCTATTTTTTAATTTTTTGAAACAGAGGCTCAGAAGATGCCCAGGATAGCCCTGAAATTGCCATCCTCTTTCCTCAGCCTTCCAAACAGCTGACCTTACAGATATGTGTCACCATGCCTGGCTACCACTTTAAATATCTAAAATAAATTACAAAGAATTACAGAGAAACCTGAAAATTAGAATGCGTATCAGAATATTAGAATGACTAACACTTGAACTTCTTTATAGTATACCTAAGTTGTTTATCTTGTAATGATCATGATTTTAAAGTAATAACAAGCAGAAAAGACAGTTCATGATACAAATACCATGATGAGATATGAAATGATTTGAGATTTCCATTGGTGACAAGGTGCAGGCGTTGCTAATACTATGATGATCTGTTGCCTGTAATCATGATTGAATAAAATGATACGTTTCAACTAGGGAAAATGAAGCAGTTTTGATCCTTTTTGGATAAGTTTTGGTTTTGTTTGTACCATCAAGTTGAAAAAGCACCTGAACTCTGTCTTGACTTGAGGACCCACTGCGTATGGAGGGGAACTGGGATTCTACCTTTTTACCAAGACCACCAAGTGGTTCGACTCACAGCATTACTAGATAAGACAGGGGAAGAAACATCCATGTAAAAGACCTACTTCACCAAAAGCTGGCTCCTTTGTGCTAAGTTCCCCCCCCCCCCCATCTCATCCTGATCTAGGTGTCAAAAACCTTTGGAGAGAGCCATATTAGAAAGCAAGTCTGCCTCAGTATCTCCAGTTACAACCTGGAATGAGGTGCTCAGAAACTCAGAGCTAGACACCCACCAACCGCCCACCCAGAAATCTTGCACTCTTTAGAGCCCATTTGAGTCTGTTTGCTAAAAGTCAGCAAAAGAGACCTGGGGAGCACAGCTCAGCAGTAAAGTGCTTACCTAGCAAGAGCAAGGCCATGACTTTAATTCCTCTAGCACCACATAAGCTTGGTGAGGTGACACGTGCTTGTAATTTTGGTACTTAAGAGGCTGAGACAGGAAGATCATGATGTGTTTGAGACCATGCTAGGCTACATAGGGAGTTTAGGACTACAGAGCAGGACCATGTCTCAAAAATATAAAAATAAATAAATTAAATCTCGGCAAATGTACATACAGCTCAGGCCTAAAAGAAGGCGAGGGACAAATGAAAGAGTTGGGGATCTGGAGACCATAAATTCAGTGACCTCAAAACACAAAGAATTGTGAAATCTAAAATTAATGTGTAACTCAATTAAGTCTACAATGTAAAATTTTGTAAGCCAGTCCACTGCAACTAAAAATAAATTAATCAAACTAATGTGACATGGTACTTACATAATTGAATGTCTTCAAGGACAAAATGTCACATATCCAAAATCATTCCTCTGCTACCTTCAGGACAGGAAAGAGTGTGCAAGCAATGCCCAAGCCCATCATTTAAGAAAAACTCAATGCTAAAAAAAAAAAAAACAAACAAAAAGAAAGAAGGGAACCCACAATGTTCACCCAATGTTCATGGCCTATTGTAGGCCCCATCCCTGCACATATCGCCACTTCTCCTACCAATAACGTCTCTAAAATCTCTACAATGCCCAACTGATCGTGCTGGAGGTCATAATTACACACGCTCATAAGGATCCAAGGGACCATTGATTCTTTAAGTGTGAAAGGCCTAGAGTGGTTTTCAATGACCCCTGGAAATATCTGAAAACTGAGAAGGAACCAAAGGAGAAAAGGAAGAGGGAGAAGAGGAAGAGGAGGCAAGAGAGAAAGAGAGGCAGTGAGTGAGAGAGAGGAACTATATAAAGTCATCTCTTGATATCAGCTACAGGGTTGGTTCCAGCACACCCTGCAGATACCAAAATCTGCCAGATGGTCAAGTTGCTTATAAAATGGTACGGTGTTTGCATATAACCATGCACATCTTCTGATATACTTCAAATAATCTATACATTACTGATGATCATGGAACATAAATACCGTGTAAGTGCTTGTTACATAGGGGATGAGGACAAGGGAGAAAAAAAGGTTGGATGTGCCCTGTACATAAGGCAACTGTTTTTCCTAAAGATTTTCAACCCAAGGCTGACTGGAACCATAAATGCAGAACCCAGGGATACGGGAAGCTGACTGTCCCGGCTGTACCACTAGCCCTGCCGCCGCCACTTCATAAGCACAGGTTCCAAAACATACAAATGGGAACGTTGAAACTATTTTCAGAAGTAAAATTATAAAATCTTCACTTCAAACTCTTTATAGCTAAAAATTCCACATTTCATAAGGGATGTGGGATAATTATATTTGATATGATGTGAAACTGGACCTCTTAAAGTAAGAATGTCTAAAGCCCATGAAAATCTTTTTAAAACTTAGAACCAGGAGAAAAATAAAATGATTAAAGAATGGTATAAATCAATGATCCACAGCTGACCCTCAGCTCTTATGTCACCTGTGAAGAAGTGGCAGGTGCCTGCTCTCATGAAAGAAAGGCTTGTCACCTACTTATGGGGAATTGCCATCTCCTGGAGAAAAGGGTTCAGCGTGCTCAGAAGGCCCAAGGTCTAAGAATAATCGGGAATGCGAACAATTCCTGGTGTTGACAACTGGTTCAAAATTCTAACAGACGGTTTTTGGGCCACAGGAAAAATAGGGCCACAATAGATCGGGAAACATGGGTGCACAGCACTGACCATATCCAAGATAGAAAATGTAAGAACTTTCCCTCCAGGGGTTAAGACATGAGTTGGGGAGTGAGCAGGAAACCATCCTCTGAGCGACTTAAACCTGTATTTATAGGTTCCAAATCAGGTGCCACGTGAATATTATAAGATTATTTGAAGAATAATTAGTTCAATAATGAGTCTGCCGGTGAGGAGCAGCTGTTTTGCCCCTGGGCTCAGGGTCACCGTCTCTACTGTGTGAAGAGTCAGCAATAATTAGAAGAACCTGTGGTGCCAAACTAAATTAAAATTTCTCAAAACGTTACTCACTGTATGATATAATTTTGTTTCCTGTTCCCGGGATGAGGAAACTCAAATTAAGTCTCTCTTCATTACAGAAATAGGCTAACTAATTTAAGGCTTGTGAACTATCTGTTTGTCGATGATATTGAATGGTTTCTATCTACTGTAACAGATTGTTCTGTGCTAAAATAAATGGCGGTTGATTACATGCCAATGGTTTATTTAACAGCACTCAATTGTACTGAGCTCCGAAAATCTAATGGGTCTCGGTGGACCTGCCTGCCTTGCTATGTTCCTGAAAATAAAATATTGATGTAATTGGATTTCCCACCCACATTGATCCCGAAATGCACAGATGGGGTCGATTTAAGCAAAAAATGGGAAATGAAGAAATGGTGATAATCATTGAATAAAGCTATTCATTTCAGAATACTTGGGGTATGTTTAATTAAGTTGCCCTAAAAGTTACGAATAACCTTTAGTTGTTGCTTTCAAAGCCCTGGGGATTGTAATAAAGGAGAATTTCAGGTAACGGCCAAAACTACAATAAAATGTAAGCCAGGCTTGGTGGTACACATCTGTACTCCTGGCACCCTGGGAGACAGAGGCAGGAAGATAGCTGTTCAACCCAAACTTGGGCAGCTTAGCAACTTGGTGAGATCATGTCTCAAAGTTTAAAATAAATAACACAACACAATGCAAAATAACATAATAAAACAGGCTAGTTGTGCAGCTCAGTGCAAAAACCCTGGGTTCCATCCTCAGTACCACAAAAAGAGATGAAGGAAGGGGGAAAAAGGTAGATTGGGGGAGGAAAAAAGAATGAAATTCTATAAATGAACATTGAAAAGCAAAGACACAACTTTCAAAAAAAACGTCGTGGGCGGATCCCTACATACCAGACTAACTGGTGAGTTTCATCGGTTTGCGGAGGAACATGCCGCAAAACCAGTTGATCAACATCTTTTAGGAGAAAAACAAAATGGTACGTTAATTGAAACTCCCATTTTCAACCAGGTATCTTACTCTTCAATAAGCATAGCTTTAATCACACCCTACAAGCAGCCAGTTCCAGGGATGACATGGACTAAGCTAGACCGCAGGGTTGAGCTTTTAATAAGATGGGCTAACCCTACTCAAAGTTCTTTCAGTCTTTCCTTTTACTTTTTCTGTTTTCTTTAGTAATCAACCTCTGGACTAATCCTGTTAATAGAATGATCTTGTTTGATTTTTTTAAATGCCTTCTCTGTTACAATCCATCTTGAGCAACTGAAATGCTTTCTTTCATCAACATTCAAAAGGCAGCATTAACAACAGTAATTTTAGAAAGTTAAAAATCCCTACTGATTTTTCCCGTCATACCTAAAACAAGATAAGCAACTCCTTGGACTATTTAAATTCTCAGCATCTGGACAATAACTTTTTCTTGTTGTCTCAAGCGTAGACGACACCTTCACAGTAAGGGGATTGGTCAAATGGTGCCACCCAAAGGTTATTTTAAGATCTCCCTCTTATTTTTCCCATTAATATATATTTTAAATGTATATATTAATATATGCATTAATTTGTATATTAATTCTACATAGTATATTTTAAGATATTTTATATGTAATATTTTTCCATATAATATGCACAAGTTGCTTCCTTCCTTCTCCTTCAACTCTGTTGTGTAAACAAATCTTCATGACAGTGATGTGACTGGTGACCTGTAAATTTGGTTATAGTTTTAGTACACTGAAAATCCTGACATTTTAAAGAATTTGTTGTAAGTCTTTTTATCAAATGAATGATAAAGCTTTTGTATGTGAATTTGGACCAGGTTTTCTTTAATTCAATACTGAAAAGGTGTGTTTCCCTCTCCCCACAATAAGTGAAATATAATAAGAAATGCAGTCAGAGGAAACTAAGCATTAGTCTAGCTCTCTTTTCTGGTAACAGGTAACATTAGAAAAAATTGTTAAACATCCCTTACCCTGAGTTCTCCCATTTGTGAAAGAAGGCAATAATCATTTCTATTTTTCAGGGTCAAGAAGTTCTGTTTTTCAAATGTGAGAGTGTTTAAGCAATATTTAGATGCTATCACTGTATGATATAGTTGATATGAAGAATTATTTGATCATGGCATAAAAAGAAAAGTGGTCATCAGAGCAACCTGTGGGACATTGAAATTGCCACCTGATCTTTTAAACTGGAAGGCGAGGATGATTGGGGCATGAACTCGAGGGGTGAGTGCTGGTTCTGCCCTGCCACCTGGACTTGTCTCTGTTCTGCCAACCTATGAATAGCTCTTTCTCCCGTTCCAGCCCTACCATGTGGTTCGACCCTCTTCAGCCACCCACCCAGAGGAGGACTGTGACCTTCCGAAACTGTGTGCTAAAATAAATCTCTCCTCCCTAAAGTCGTGCATGTTGGAAATGAGAAAGTAGCTAAGACAGAAAATGGTATGAGGAATGGGATCATTGCTATAACTTTACCTAACCACGGTGTTTGGAAACCTTTGGAACTGGTTTGTGGGAGGAATTTGAAACAATTTTAAGTTGCCAAGCTTGAGGGAGATTTCCGTGAGAGCTCAGAAGACAAGATTGCCTGTAGAAATGTGGGTTTCACAGGCTGGGCTCAAGAAGTTTCAGATGGGAAGGAGGATTTTATTGACAATTGGTCTAAAAACATACAAGCTATGCTCTGGAAAAAAGTATGTCAGTGTTTTGCCCTTGTCTAGGGACTTTTACTCAGGATGGAGATTAAGAGCGGTAGACTACTTAATCTGGTGGAGGAAATAACAAGGCAGCCCAATGATCTGGCTGTTAGCATGGTTATCATTTGCAGCTTTTAGCCAACTCTATGATGATGGGTAGCAAAAATGGCAGAAAAAAATGCTATAAAAAGTTTGCAGTTTTTGTGACTGAAAGAATAGCATAGTGGTTAGTGTGCTTGCCTAGCAAGTGCAAGCTCCTGGATTGGATTCCCCAGCACCATATAAACTGGACATAGCGGTGCTAACTTGTAATCCTCACACTCAGAAGGCTGAGGAGAAAGATTGCTTAGGTCAGTATGGGCTTCGTAGTGATTACAGAACCAACCTGAACCAACCAATTACAGAACAAGCCCCTCATCTCAAAAACGAAAAATGTCTGCCAGACTGAAGGCCTGCAGAGTTGTGGCAAAAGAGCCCATGCTTGTTAAAGAGATTAGCATTGCAAAGAAGGCAAGTGCTTGCAATCAGATGTAAAAAGGACACCTCAAGGGGTGTCAGAGATCAATAAATCCCCATCCTTTATTAATTAAATAGTAGAGAGACAAGGACCTTGCTCTGAGAATAGTACCCCAGGGCATCCTGTGGGACTAAATAAAAAAATGTTTGTTGGAGTTTAACCATCTAAGAATTCAGAGGCCTCTGCAGCCGTTGTCCAAAAGGGTCAGGAAGTACTCCTCAAGCTAGTGGTGAACATTGGTGACATCCACATGGTTCTGGCTTTACAGGCTTGCAGAATGCAAGAGTTGTAGGTTCTTGGAGACTTCCACCCAGATTCCAGAGAAAACCCTTGGAGGTCAGGAAGAGTGTCCCAGGATGGCAATACATGAAGCTATAAGGAAAAGCCCGAGGAAGAATCCAGAAACAGGGATCACCCACTGAGGAAGGTTGAGTACTAGGAGGGAGGTCAGCCCAAAGGAGAAAAGAGAAAGATTACTGCAGGTTACAACTCTTTAGTGGCAAGACCACCCAAGCGCTTTGAAGCTCACATCTCACTGCCATCAACATTTATCCTGGATTCTAGAAACAGAACTACAGTGTTAAACCCTTGCCCTAAACTTGCCTTTGTCCAGTTCTTTTCTATCCTACTAGTCCTCCCTTTAAAAATGAGACAGTTTAGCCTGTACCATTGTATGTGGGAAATTTTTAACTTTTCTTTGATTTTCACAAGGGCTCACAACTAATAAGGGTTTGCCTTGAGTCTCAGAGGAGACTTAAGACTTGGACATTTTAGCAGTTCTAGAACTGTTAAGACTTTGGCGACTCTTTAAAAAGTACCAAGTGCATTGTGCATAAGGAGGTGGGCCTGAGTCTTTTCAAGGCCAGGTGTGGAATATTGTGACTAGGACCTGAAGTGGCCCCCAAAACTTTCAGGTACCTATGGATATTGTGTACTTTTGGTAGGTGGGTTCTGGCTGGAAGGGGAAGATGCTGCTTAGGCTTAAACTGGAGGGGTGAGTGCTGGTTCTGCCCTTCCTCTTGGGCTTGGCTCTATTCTGCCATGCAGTGAGTAGCTAGCTATCTCTCCTGCTCCAGCTCCCTCTGATGATCCCACCCTTTTCAGCCACCTACCCATAAGTAGACGGTGAGCTTCTGAAACTGTGTGCGCTAAAATAAATATTTTTCTCTGAAATTGTGGATGTTGGATATTCTGTCCCCGTAATTAAAAAGTAACTAAGACAGTGAATAACATTTTTGGATTAAACAAAACTTTAAAGGTCATTCTTCTGGCCCCTAATATTCTCTTGAAGTGTCTCATCAGAAATCAGTTGAGAGAGAGAGATTCCTCTGAAAGAACATTGAGCCTCTGAATATGCATAAGAATGCAGACTTCTGCCATACTGTTAAATTAGTGCACAAAGGAGTCCCTCGTGTATTCTGGGGCAAATTAAGGCAAGTCTAGCTTTACATTTTTAACATTTTAGCAGTACATTTCTATTTCTCTGAGGATTCCTATGCACATAGTATATAGTAAAGACGTAATTGATAAATATTTTAGATTTTATTTTCCCCTCTTGATCCATGGAGAAATATGAGCTTGGTGAGCAGGTAGGCATCCAAAGGTTGCCAGGGTAGATGAAGGATTTTATACAAATTTGTACGCCAAGAGTCTAATATTAACAGGTAAGCCAAATTTATTCCTCCAATTGTGTTCTGAAAAAAATGTGCCAACACCTTGTAAAAGTCTGAATCAAGGCTGTGTCAGGGCATTTTTTGAAGGCACTTAATGGGAGAACAATGACTAGTAAAAGAGGTCTAAAATTAGTTTCTTTTACCAAGCCTCCCTAAGAAGTGGTAAAGCAAGCACACAGGAGGTCTCTCCACCTTGCTCTCTATGCCACTCTTCTGAAACCTTACATAACCTGCTGGGAGTTATTTAACCTATGCTTGTCTCTTTTCTCCATAATTAAAAAGAAGAGTTGAACCTAAGTTTTCTAGCCTAGAAAATTTAAAGAGGAGTTGCACACTTAAATATAAAACTTGGTCACAGGTAAAGTGCATTTGATGACAGAACGAAGATAATCACAGAATCAAAGGACCTAAAGGTGTTAAACAGGAGTGCATTTCAGTAAACTATTGGTTGCTTGGCTTACAACAGTCTCTTTTGATGCTGAAGATTTTGGATCACTCCCTAAGGGAAGAGAATTACTAACAAATATTAATCTGAAGACCTCCAACTCAGAGGACTTTCAACTTCCAAAATGGAGACTTCAACTTCACTAAGGTCTTATCATTTGTTCAGATCCTGCCCTGGGGTTACTGTTATGGTTTGGATCTAGAGTGTCCCCCAAAAGCCTCTTGTACCTATGGATACTGTGTACTATGGGGAAGCTGGGCCTGGCTGGAAGGGGAGGATGCTTGGGGCTTGACCTGGAGGGCCATGTGCTGCTTCTGCCCTTCCTCCCAGACTTCTCTGTCTGGCCATTCTGTGAGAATATCTCCGGAGCTCCAGTTCTGGACCCAGACCCAGCTTCACTCCTGCCATGTGATTCCACCATTTTCCATCCACACACCCATGAAAAGACTGAGACCTTCTGAAACTGTGAGCTAAAGTATACCTTCCCTCCCTATAGTTGTGGATGTTGGGTATTGAGTCACAGTGATGAAAAAGTAACTAAGACAGCCACATTCATATGAGACCATCCAAAACTACCCGTTATTTCCATGGTGTCTTACTATTATCTTCACTACAGAAAAGAAAGTTTTGCATGTATAAAACTTCTGTTGGTTCATAAGGTGTCTACATATACATTACAAAACTGGGATTATTCATTATTTACCAAGTCACCACAGTTTACAACATAAGTAGTAGAACTTTGTCTAGAAACCACCCAGAGAGGGATTCCAAGCACTCATTAAACTTGTGCCTTCTTAAATCTCTGCAATTGTGGGATCTTATTACTTCCATAGAGTACCTTAAAATGTGTCTCCCACAGTATCTAGCATCATCTGGAACAAATGGTACACATTAAGTTGAAATTCTCTGAATTCTTCAAACTACGCCCAGAGTCTTCACACACTCAACAACAACCTCACCCCATCCTCCTCCCCCGACGTCCTTCACCAACAGTTCTATGCAATGACTGAACTAGCAACCTACGACCCGAGACCAAGGCAGCAAACACTCTACTTAGAAGATGTATAGTTACATGACTGGGGCTCCACACCTCACCTTGGGATCCCCGCTTTTATCTGTTTTTTTTTTTTTTCCAGTTCTGCTTTGATTCTGTTTTGTCGATGCTGTCTACTCATTCACTGATTCTGGTCCATTTCTTGTTGCTGTTTCTAGTGTGCAAAGGCCCAACACCCTATGTGGCTAGAAAGAGATGACAGATAGAATCTCTCTGCTGACTTCAAATGTAGAATTATTAATATTATTTTAAGAGCCCTAAGTGCATACCTCCCAAAGCCCAGGCATGCGTGCTACAAGCCCAACAAACAGCTGCTGCATAGACCTTATATTATATTGTTGCTGTCAGTGCAAGAGCTAGCAATCTTCAGAGAGCCTTGAAGGTTCAGGAGTACACAGCCCACAGCCCACACCCCAATGTTTTTGAAATAAGAGCTGGTACCCTAGCATCTAAAGAAATGATGGATTTTAATTTCCGGAATTCTCTTCCAAATCCTGGATTTTCAGATGCATTGTCAAGTACCCAGACATCATATTTCCACATCTTACCATACCTGACTTTGTGTCCTAGTCTCCGTTCAAATGTCAAATCCCCAGCAAGGAGTTCCCTAGCTGCTCTGATGACCACTAAAGAGCAAGTCTCTCCTCTCTCTGCAGCATTCTTCAGCCCCCACGACTGTTAAGTTCTTGTATGTTTCCTTATGTATTGTATTTCTCCATAGCCAGAATGTGAGTTCCATGAAGACAGACTTCTTGCCTCTCCCACTTCTAGCTACTCAGAAAAGCTCCTGACCTGAGTGAAATTTTTCAGTATATTTTAGCAAACAAATAAGTGTGTGAATAGATGAATGAATAAGTTGGCTACTGGTGAACAACTGCCACTACTCATGCTCTTACATGTGCCAGGAACTAGTTTAAGTGTTGTCTCAGTTATTATAACAATTATTTTTAAATAAATTTGTTCAGGCAAAGTCTAATGGGAAGTGAGCTTCATGATCCAGAAAATAAAACACAGAAGGCCAATGAGAGGAAGTGGAGACCAGCATCTTCCTCTCCTTTCGGGGATTCTTTAGTCTTATTCAAATCTTTTGCCAATTATAATGGCTATGAGATAATGGAAGTCTCATTTT
This sequence comes from Ctenodactylus gundi, assembly GCA_004027205.1. Lineage (NCBI taxonomy): Eukaryota > Metazoa > Chordata > Mammalia > Rodentia > Ctenodactylidae > Ctenodactylus > Ctenodactylus gundi. The sequence continues at coordinate 36,124 of PVKB01006330.1, read as the reverse complement.
ACAGATTAGAAAATTGAGGCTCAAGAAAATTATATGATTCAACAAGGCCATAAAAGCAAATTCGTCATAGGCCAAGTGCGTTAGTTATTATCTGTTGCTGTGACAAAATATCCAACATCCACAGTTTAAGGGAGGAAATGTTTATTTAACGCACAGTTTCAGAAGGTCTCTCCTATACACAGCACAGTATGGGACACCTGGCAACAGTGATGGCACATGGCAGAAGCCAGAGAGCTGCTGACTCCATCGCAAACAGAAGTCAAGCAAGCAGGAGCAAGCCAGTGAGCTTTCCCAGGATTCTTCCTTCCTTTACGTACTTTAAGCTGTCAGTTGTTTCCCTTTCCCCACTTCCTGGCCCACAGGTCAATATCAAACAATTGAAATCTCTGCCCTATTCAATCCCCCATCTACAAATTGCCCCAATCTTTCCAGGCCAAATCTTACACACGTGCCCCTTTCTGGCAGGCCCTATCTCCCAATAACACACAGTTCCAAATACATGAGGCTTTTGGGGGACACTCAAGATACAAATCATGACACCTAGGTTATAAACCAACTCAATTAACTCTAATCCTTCTCTAAACCTAGAATCCCCAAAGGCTGAACATTCTCTGAGTTGCTGGAAAATTCATTCCAGAGTAAGTTAACGTTAGGCTGGTATTTTCAGGGCTTATTTGAATAAGATTGGAATAGCTTATTGTATCATTTAATAATTAATTGCTCTAAGTATATGAAGAATGACTTTTTCTTAATGAAAAATTTCTGGATGATATTATAATGTTAATATTCTCAGAAAGTATTCTCATGTGCCATAGACCTCAATGTTAATAGGAGAAAATGTATTCATATTCCTTTTGCTGATAATTCTTGAAAGCCAAAGTATTTAAGGAATCTTCATTGAGGCAAATTCTATTATATAAAAGTAGCTACTTGGCAGTTTCTAAGAATTTAACAGATCTCTCCAGGAAAATATTGGTTTCAAAAGGAAATTTCAAAAAAGACCTCAAGGATACTCTATTTTTGCACATATATATTACAAATAGAGGACTTTTTTGGATTCTATGAGAAGCCAGAGAAAACAAGAATGTTTCTTTTGCTCTACTTGGTGAGTGGCATTGTGTTACCTTCTTTTTTTTCCTTTTAATATAAGAAGCCCTCAGATTTCGTGGTACAGATTCATGTCTACAGACCTGCTAACAGGTCTGTAGAATATCGCTGTCACCAAGCCACAGTTCCTAGGAGTCATCTGGTTTTAAGATGACCTCAGCGAGAAAGGATGACAAACACAGGCGCCACTGCTTCGCAGGCTCTGCCTGCGCACCTTACCTTGTTCTTATTTCACTTTATTGCAGTCCACACTTAGGAGAGGGCCACGTAAAATGTACATAACATACGTTTCCCTTTTTTTCATTTCAAATGTGAAGTTAAGTGACATTAAGCACATTCGCGTTGTTAGGCAGCCTTCACCACTAGCCATCTCTGGAAGGATGTTTTACCTTCCCAAACTGAAACCCTCGACCCCTTAAACACTAACTATCCATCTTCCGATCCTCTCAGTCTCTGATGAACTGTTTTCCTTCCGTATATGTGCATTTGACATGCTGGTGACTTGTATAAGTGAAATCACACAATATTTGTCCATTTACTATTCTACATTCTTGTTATACCTGACCTCTATTTTCTTCAAAATGAGGGTTATTCACTAGTCTCTACCGTAAAGTAATGCAAGGTGCTGGAATTTTCAAAAGATGATGATGATTATCTTTTAATGCTGAGCTCAACTCAGTATCATTTTATCAAACAAATCGTCAAGGTTATTATTTTTTACAATTTCATTGTGGTAAAAAATTTCACATGACATAAAATTTAACATTTTTTGTAAATATATGAATTCCAAATTCTGTAACACATTAGAACCATGGGGTTTAGAGAATTAGTGAGTGTCTATGTAAACCCCTGTTTTAGAGGTTCACCCTTTTCCTATCTGACCATTGCCTCTCTTTCTACTCTGCCAGGATTATATCATTTGGTCTATCCTTAATTTTTAAAAGCCCTGAGAGATTAATAAGTTCCCTTGCCAAGGATGGAAAGGTAAAAGTTGGCACAAATCATATTTTAGAACTGCCTAGAATGTCAGGAACGATAGTCACGGAGTTCAAATGGGAATGGAACAAAATAATTCTTATTTCTACAGCTTTTTGTGAACTTTTACATCGTGGTTCATATTTATCTCCATCATCTTATTTCCCCTGTGATGGCCATCAGGGGGAAGAATTAGACAGGAAAAGATCTTCCTGTGCTGTAGGAGTACAAGGTAGACTTGGAGGGAAGCCCTAGGGTGCCTTTGCTCTTCTGCCACAGGTCTAGAGAAACTAGAGCCCCAAAAGGAAAGCATATGTGAACAGACGTGGAGGGAACGGATCAGAGGGCAGTGTCCGATGCACATCCTCCTTGGAGGAAGAACGTGCCCAAGAGTGTGCGCCCAGTACTGAAGACAAGGCCCTTTGGTTTGGCCTGCTTGTATCAGCTCCTGGTCAGCTCAGGGCCTGCTCTGGCGCCCTGATCAGCACAGCCATGGGCTAGAGGTCTGTGGGAGAAGCCAGGATGTCAGGTCAGCAATAGAGAGGCAGTTTTGGTCCCACTGACTCCCAGGAGATCTGCGTTCAGGAACTGGTAATGTCACAAAATTCAGCAAGGGGTGGAGGTGAGATAGACGGAATCGCGCTTAAAGAAAAATACATTTCAACGTGTTATTTACTACCATTCCACACTACCTATAACCACATGTATGCAGTTAGATTCAATCCTTGCATTCACCTCCACAGGTTAGACTAGGAGAGATGACCTCTGTGGATCTCTCTGAGGTCATAGAGAGTCCCCAAGTGCATCTTGGGATGGACTTGGAAGAAAGACCTATTCTGCTTTTCAGCTCGAGTGTTGACCTTTCTTCCTCCCTGCTTTACCACGAAGATAGTATAAAGCAACGAGGATAAGAATGTAAGGAGGGGAAATAGAACGCTTTCCCTTCCCCCCTACTACATCACACTACTCCTGTATGTGTTTTAAGAGTAGAAATGCTTTGCTCACCCAAGAACATCACTACTCAGGCAAAGGAAAGATCAGGTAATCCTCAGTTAACATGGCTTAGAACTACCTAACTCCTCACCCCTCCTAATATTGCCCACTATTAGGGGTCTAGGGAATTAGGCTTGCTGTGGTGTAAACCCAGGACAATCAGAAGTACATAAGGAAAACCTGCTTTAATTTTCATAACAAATTACCACAAACTGTTTGGGTTAAAACACCAGGACGTTATAGCTTTCCAATTCTGGAACCTAAAAGTACAGAAGCAAGATGAGATTGTGACCATGCTCCCTCCGAGACCCTGGGGAGAAGCCCTCGTGCTGTGCCTAGCTTCCGGGAGCAGCTGTTCCTCTTTGGCATTCTTTGTCTTGTACCGACATCATTTCAGGCACTACCTCTCCTTCTGTGGGTCTCAGTCTTCAAGATATCTTCTCCTTTCAAGGACACCAGCCATATTGGATTAGGGCCCACATGAATGTCTGCATCTTAAGTCACAAAGGCTCTATTTTTAGGTCAAATTCATCTCATAACGAGGTGCTAACATCAAACTCTTGTGCCTTAATTCAATACCTTTTCCCAAGCATCTGTCACTTTTCTTTTCATGTTTTTGTTCTTCTTGCCTGACAAATTAGACTTCTAGTTACTAGCTCCAACTTGAGCAATCAACAGATCCTTTGGGATTTCTCTAACCACTGGGTCTTTGAGGCTAAGACTTCTAGCTTCAGGGAATAATCCTAAAAGCATTCCCCACTACTAGATTCTGCCCTGTGCCAGGGCCACTCACAAATTTACCCTTTCCTTGATCCACAAACCCACAGACCTCTTCTCTCATCCCTTTGTTGGAGCCAAACCAGTCACCACCTGCCAGGCCTGGCACAGGTACGTTCATTTTCAAAAACCAAGTTCTTCCAATTTGACTTTTATATATTTTAAATAAAGATTATGTTCCTACATTTGTATCTCATGCAATTTTTTTTTTTTTTTTTGCTTTTTAAAACTTTACTTCAACATAACTATGCTCAAAGAAATATACTCATATTGGTTAATGGAATGTAATTTAACTTATCCTACACAATTTCAACCAAAAACTCAGAACAAGGTTTAAGAATTTAAAAAAAGGATTTGCAATCTGGTTTATTTTCATCTACTACAAATATATAAAAAAACTTCAATCATCCATCTGTATTCACCATAGTTTCTCAAACTAATTTTGAGAAGTAGGAAAACTCAGTTAACTCTAGTTTCTACAAAAGGAAAAAATAATTTAAACTAGTGGAGAGGCCAATTAATTATGAGAAATAAATTCACTTAAAGTCAAAAATCACATGAGTGTAGGTATACGCTAACAAAAATGTAAGCAAATCTGCAGTAATTTTTCAAAATTTTGGATCTTGCAATGCCTTAGCCATAAAATGTTTGATGACAAATTTTGTTTTTACTTTAATTATTGAATTAATTATATGGAACCTCAATGTACCTTATTGATATACTGGATTTAAGACAGACACAGTAACAAATTCAGTAACTCATCATCCTTTTTCTACACAGTAGTGCCTGGTCAGCTTATAAAGATGTGATAGTTTCTCCTATACATCAAATTTCAAGCCTTTTCTGAAGAGCCAAAATTTTTATTCCTGTAATGTGGATAGATAACCAATGCTAGAATTAACAAGCTGAAGTTGCCAATATCCATGTCAACTTACAGCTGCAAAATATCCCATTGCTTGCGATTTATTTTTTAAAAATTGGCCATACTTAGAGTCTACAAACATAAACTTAATGGTATCGTTAGAATCTTCCAATTGGCAACATTTGTGAACCCAGAAAGAAATTTAACATTTGTCTCACCAGCAGCCATTCTGGTTATTGATATGTGTGTATACGCTTCTCTCATTCACCTTCTCTCATGGCGTTTTGAAATAAATCATTCTAATTAAATAGAGAGAAGCTCAGTAGACCTGACCAGCACATGCTTTACTGCCATCCAAATTCAGCCAATTCTCCAGTCACTATTTCTGCTCCTGTGGCCACCAGAGACTAAATGGAGTATTTCCATCCCCTGCCAGGAACACATGCCAGTATTTACTAGTACTTATGCAAAATAATTTTCCAGAATCATTTTTCAAAAGCTGAATGCTCAGTTGACTTAGAAAGTCTAAAATGGATTAATAGGAAAGAAATAGACAGTCCCAGATGCACAAGTTATCAATTTTATGCACAGGATGAGTAAGCCTGACATATTTCAACTAAGCTGGAATTACAATAACCCCTGTTCTCTCAGGAGAAATGGTGACTGTTATAAACTGAACATGGGCTTTGTTTTACTTGCAAAGCCGGAAGTATTCTTAGCTGGATTAAAATGATTGGCATGAAGGCTTACAGACACTATCTTATTAACTTATTTGTCACCGATTCTAAACCATGTCTATATCACCAGAGTAGGATGCCTGATGTAAGACAATCCCTATGTTCAATCATTTATTTATTTTTGATTCAACCAATATTTATTAAATGTTATTATAAGCAAGACTTTGGACCAGAATCTTTGAATTCAAAGACAAAGTCTCTCTTCTTGCAAGAGACTCCTAATCTATCCTCTCTTGTATACGCTGCCTATGTACTAGTCAGAGTTTGCGAATTATAAGCAATAGAAGCTTCCCTTAGCTAATTTATAAATATGAAAATTTTTGGAAGGGTGAGAGAATGTTCATTGACTCTAAGGACAAGGCAAGGAATAAGGTCTCACAGAGGACATGGCCCAAATTTCAAATGGGTTTTTAGATAGCAAGGAAAAAATATACAGAGATTTCAGTGTATTGCTTTAAAATGAATGTTATCTGGGTGTTTTCTCTTTCTGTCATATTCCTTAGGATTTAAGTCAGCTTGCACTGTATCACATAACCATCCTTTTATCAAGTTTAGGTGAGTGGTTGTCTTGCCTGACAGCTCACCAGGACTACCCCAAAAGGAGAGGAAGCACATTCCTAATGGATCCTGCACAAACAGAACAGACTTGAGCTAGACCTTTCCTTTCCAGACCCCCAGGTATACCTTCACTTATTGTTAATTTCACCTTAGGCATTGAGAAAGATGCAGCTGGATAGCTGAGAAAATGAGTGTAAAATTATCCGTGCCTCAGGTCTCTCCTAGCCTTTGTACCTGTCTCTAATAACTGAGCTCTACGTTGCTACTGAAGATCAGAATCCCAAGGACCAAGCATTCACTAGGTATCTCTGGTGTCCATCATAGGAACCGCTACAGAAATATTCAAGAATTGTTTGGTGCATGTCCAAAACAGGGTCCTAGCTTCTTTCTCTATATCACCATCCCATCTATATCACCAGAGTTGGTGCCCTGTCCAAGAATTCTAGCCCCTACCAAATGAAGGTCCTGACTTCCCTCGCTCTATCTTCCTCCTTACTTCTGCTTAAAAATTCTGCACTTGAATCTGAGCTATACAACCAGACATTAAGAAGCCACACTTTTGACTCAGAAAATCTATGTGATCATGAATGAATTATACTTTGCTATGTGAACTTGAATGAATTATACTCATCTCTAAAACGAATACAGTAACAAATACATCATCCAGTTACTATTGGGATTAAATTAAATTAGGTAATTTTAAATCATTTATCCTAGTGCTTATACATAAAAAATGCTTAACAATTCATTATCCTGGATCCTTCATTCAAACATGTTTATGAATTTTACTTATTAATGTCATATTCTTGGCCATATGATTCTCTGCGTTTCAAGCACCTGTTTAGATCAACTACCAAATCTTGACAGCTTTCGTGTTTCAACCTTCTACTGTTCACACTTCAGATTGGCCCAGCAATTCTTACCCAGATTCCTCCCGTGGGCCGGTGGCCCACTCTCTCAGCACTGTCTCCTGTCTCCCTTTGATCTGACTCAGCCCCTTCAAACCAAGTTGCCTTTACTAGAGCTCAATGAATTCAAGTACCATCCTATTGCAGTCTTCCCCATCTTCGCAGCCTGACAGGCCTGACCAAAGGCCTGGGCCCTTCTGTTTGCTCATCCTCATTAGGACCACTCTACAAACAGCTTGTCTGCTTCCAGAGAACCAACTCTCTTTGGGCCAGTCAACACTGGTCCAGATCGTTAAATAAGGTCTGACATTTATCTTTTCCTTTATTTTTTTTCCAACAGTTATTTGGATGAATCTCTAGTTTCCTAAATTCGGGAAAGGTTTTTTTTTTTCTTCTGAGCAAACAATTTATGTAAACATATTGATCACTTTCTACATGCCAGACTCTAAGGTGAGCACTAGACATGGAGAGCTAGCAATGACAAAGTCTTGCATCCGGCTGAGAGTAATGCCAAGACAGAAGAATAACAGAAATGCCATTGTAAGTCATCTTCCATTTTAACTGGTAAAAACGACGACACAGGAAGCATAAAAATAACTGTGAGAAGTGGGTACCAAAGACATCACTGAGGTTGATGACCAGAATACTTTTTGTCAATTCCATTTACAGAGAAGTGCACCAAACATTAGTATAGAGCTAAATGAACCTTCACATCCAGAGATGAAGAAACAACACAGTACCAGAACCCCAAAATCCCTCTCACACCCCCTCCCATCACTCCCTACTCCTGGACACCTCTGGCCCGAGGGTGAATGGATTCCTACCCATATGCATTCCTGCGTGGGTGTTTTCTTTCCTTCTTCATTGCAACCGTGAGGTTCATCGAGGTGGTTACAAGGAGCTTCATTTAATTCATTCTCATTTCTGAATAACACTCTTTTGTATGAATTCTTAACACTATCTGTCCCTACCGCCTTTATTTATGTGTATCACCGCAATGAATTCTCAGAAGTGGATTATTGTTTGTAAGTGGTATAAATACCTGGTGAATCATTATCTACAACTGTGTTTCCTTCCAAATAGATTATACCAGTAGTCATGGTGTTTCAAATGTTTGGAAACATGGAGAAGGGTTTGGGTGATTTAGCCCCAGGACCTAGTCTATAATTAGCCATTTTGAAGAAATAATGAGCCAAGATTTTGAAGAACGACGTGCCCTTCATCTCTCTCCTTCTTCCCACCTCCTTCACCCCATAACAAGCTGCAGAGGACAGAGATGAGTCAGCATAACAGCATACTTTCAGCGCATGGTACTATGAATAATGCGGCCATAGACATTCTCACACATGTCTTTTGATTGACATATGTGCCCTCCTTGTCTGTTGAGTTTATACCTGGGAGTAGAATTGCTAAGCAATAACCTACGTGGATATTCAACTTGAATAGATACGCCAAATGACTCTCCTTTTTGGCATGTATTTTTAAAGAAAGTGAGGTTTTCTTAGAGAAATACCAATTTTTGCCTGGGTCTGACCCTTTGGGATCTAGGAATCTCACTCTAGGACCTGCCCTCAGAATTCTGAGTTCAACTCCCCTCCTTGGGATGGCTTGGTGTGCTCACAGGAGACTACTTTTAATTAGCATGGAGCAAGTGCAAAGTGTCATTATTGAAACAAGAACTTATAGACTTTCCTGGAAGTGCAATGGAGATTCTCACAGCTGAGAGTATAGTTTACCACCCCAGCTTCAAGGCCTCCAGGTGGCAAGCGGGTGGGGATTTGGTCAGAGATAAGACATGGGAAGAGCAGAGTAATGGAAACTGGACACAGAATTTAAAATCAGGCATGCAGGGACTGAAAACAGCCTGTGCAAATACAGAGAAATGGGTGGCGACTGAGTTAGTGAGAGGAAACTCTAGAACAACCATTGGGAAGACTGTTTAGATAAATACCTGAGTCCAGGACAGTTGCCCACCAAAGGTTGACTCATCTCTTTCTTCTGTAGTGTGTAATGGGGTAGGAAAAGGGGCAGGAAGAAGGAGAGGGGTGAAGCACACGTCATTATTTAACTTTTGGGCTCATTATTTCTTCAAAATGACTATTTGTAGATGAGATCCTGTGGCTAAATCACCCAAACCCTTCTCCATGTTTTTAAACCTTTGAAACATCATGCCTACTGGTATAATGTATTGGGAAAGAAACACGGCCATAGATAATGATTCACCAGATATTTATACCGCTTAAAACAATAATCCACTTCTTAGAATTTATTGTCAAGCTATAATTAAAAGAAAAAAAGAAAACCAAATTTATTAAGCTGTTCATTGTAGATATATCTAAAATACATTTTCGAACATAAGGAAGAGCTTAAATGTCCAACAGTAGCAAAAAATATATATAATAGTTTGATTAACTCTTTAAACCTGAATTTCTGTGCAAGTTCATTAAATTAAAACCGAGGACACAAAGTTGTACAGACAGTAAGATTACAAAGAAATAAACATGCACATGAAAGTGGATAAAAAATTTAAAGTAATAGGATAAAAGCCAACATTCGTGCTCAAGAGACACTAATACTGTTCTTAATGTTTTATACAAATTAACACATCCTCACAACAGCCTTATGAAGCAAGCAGCATTAACTCCATTTTTGCAAATGAGAGAATTAAGCAGCAATGAACTACAGTAACATATCTAAGTTAGTATGTAGAAGAGCTTAAGTATTTTGACCTCCAAATTCTTAAAACCTAAGCTATTATCATGAGAATATAAGTCATATTGGGAAGTGAGACTATTAAATTTCCCCATCTTTGAATGTCTTTTAATGTCTTTATAATTAAGTCAGACATAATAAGCATTTGTTGAGCATCCGTTATGTCTCTTGTATAGAGCTGAATTCTTCACAAGCATCATTTTGCCAAATGTATGCAAGAATCAATCACCATTGAGCTATTGCCTTTGTTTTAGAGAAAAAAATGAATAAGATTCTCTAATTAATTATTAAAATAACTTTAACTACAAACACAAGAAACCAAGTCCACAAGTTTCCATAAATTAACTAAGCCATGAGTGGGAAGAAGAGAGATGACTATAGGACAAAAAACCTCTGTCTCCTTCTACAGTGTGGCCAAGGAGATAAAATGGCCACTAGAGGAGGAAACCAAAAAATGATGGTGTCAGTCAGTTTTCTGTTACTGTAAAAAGATAGCTGACTTACAGAAGCAGAATGATTGCAAGATTAAGCCAAGCCTGGGCAATTCAGCAGGAATCTGTCTCAAGATAAAAATTTAAAAATTGACTAGTGGTGTAGTTCTGTGTGAAGACCCTGGACTCAATGCCCTAGCAGAGAGAGAGAGAGAGAGAGAGAGAGAGAGAGAGAGAGAGAGAGAGAGAGAGAGAGAGAGAGAAATCTATTTTGGTTCACTGTCTTAGAGGTTTCATTCCATGACCAGATAGTTCTACTGCTTTGGATCTTTGGCACATGTCCTTTAGGTTGAGAGCATCTGGTAAAGGGAGTGCATTCATATCATGGCAGAAAGCAAAAAAGAGAAAAGGAAAGAGAAAGAGATCAGCGTCCACCATCCTCTTGGAGAGCACACCCAAAGTCACCTAATACCTCCAGCTAGGCCCACCCTCTTAAAGACTTCCACCTTCCAATAGCACCAAGCTGAGGACCAAGCCTTTAACATATGAGCCTTTGGGTGATATTCCAGATCTAGATCCCTGATTCACTGGGTGTTCGGTGTTTTCCTTGTGATCACTGAGAATCAACACAGTAAGCAATCACTGAAAATGTGAGCTCATCATTATGGAAGGGAATGATAGAGAAATTGCACAAAGATTCCTTAACGATATAAATCTAAGAACCTTTGGGAGAGAGGAAGAGAAAGATTGTCTTGGTGTAATAAGATTTTTCTAGGTCTAGAATTACACATTATATCTGGATCACCTGTCTTGTCCAGTGTCAAAATTACCAAGATATATACACATATCTGCATACACCAAGGTACATAGAAACATTAAATGGGTGGTGAAAAATATGACGAACATTTAAATTTTTAAAATGTACAACAGAAGTCACATTACCATTAATTCCCCCTCAAGATATTCTCCCTCACTTTGAAGTCACTTCTCCCACACTGTTGCCATTTTGGTAGCAGTTTGGGAAGTCCTTCCGTCTTTTTCATAACTGTCTTTAGTTTTGCTGTCTTGACTACCTCAATCAACTAAAAATCTTTTCACTTCATGATCATTTTACTTTGGGAAAGAATCAGAAGTTGCACAACACCAGATTCATTGAGTAAACTTTATGGAAATAAATTATAATGTTTTGATAAGCCTGCCTTTCCATTGCATGATACTCAGCAGTAGCATTCACCGCATTTTTATATCAGAGCCTATAAAGACGCACATGAAAGACCCCTTCCAGCACTGCGCCAGAAAGTGGCAAGAGCAATAGGATAAGTATGTTTGAATTAAGAAGGAACATTCTGAGGGATCTTCCTGGCAATGTGTCTCTCACTGTGATACATTTGTTTCATTCAAGCATTCACTGTATATTCTGATCACACTTTGTGTATACATTTATTTATTTCATTATGTGGTTGCTAAAGTCACTGGAGTTATAAAACGCAAAGAGCACAGTCCTCCGTGTAGATTGACAAGAACACCAGGAAGATACATTGCCACGTAACGACGGGAGCAATCTAGGAAATTTCATCACCAGCCTGGATCATTGTCTCATTTAGATCTTCCATTTTAAGAAGGTTGGCTTAAATGAAAACCAAAGGAATGCTAACTTTAGCCCAAGTCCAGGACAAAACATTGCCCAGTCTTGAAATTCAACTTGCCCCCATTTTCTGCCCTAATGTAGATTCATGTCTTCCTCAGCCGGCACGGTGTCCCCAACATGCAGTGCAACGCCTGCCCCCGAAGAGGCATTCACAGTTAATGAAATAATGTCATGTAGAACTAGGGTGGCCTGTCTGCTAGAACCTGATGAGCATCAAATCATGGTGTCTACAGTTAGGAAATCAGACTGGTAAATTACACAGTACACACATATGCCAAGTGCATGGTACACTGTGTACTAGAGGTGTAGCCAAAGGAGGATTGGATGGGGAAGACAGGCCAAGAGGATGGGAAGGCCAGGGCTGTAGATATGCAGCTTTTATCCCAGCCCTGCTGTGAACAAGCTCTGGGTCCTTGGCAAGTCACCTAATTTCTCTAAAGCTCTCAATTTGCATTAAAGAATCAGAGCACGGATTGGAGAAGACTTAGAAGTCAAAATTGATAGGGTTGGAAAGATATTGTTTAACCCAGGTATTTTGTTTTGAAATGAGAAAATGGATACTGTGTTAATTAATGTGCATCTTGTCATAGTCCGCTGCTAAACCTAGAAATACCTGCAGAAGAGCACATGGGACGTCTCGCCCCATCTCAGGGATAGAAACTGAAAAGCAGCAAGTGTGAGGGAGAAGATGTAGGCGTTGCAACAGAATCGGTGCCACAAATGCGCTAGATGGCAAAAGTTGATCTGATTACCTTGTAGAGACAAAGGCCAGAAGCAGGCAAAACGTAAAATCCTACAAGCAGACCTGGAACATAAATCAGAACAGTCAGGTATAGTAATTCAGCTACCATCAGTCCAACAAAATATATATTTTTTTTTCTTGGGAGGAAAAGAGAATAGAAAGAAATCTTTGTTATATATTGCACTCAGACCTGGGAAAAATATCAAAATAATCTCATTAAAGAGTAACACGCTTACTCAAGACAGACAAAAGGAGTAGACAGCAATCTTTTAAAAAAAAAATCTGGGAAGGATTTTTACTTCATATTCTCCACTATTAGTATTTTTTAAATGTTTGCCTGTAAACCAATACTTGCATCGTTTTATTTAGAGAAAGGGCTTGTCCCTGCCAACAGCTATTTAAATAAATGTTCTTCCCATCTCCTGAAAAGGCCAGAGGATGTTGAATCAAACTTTTCCAGTTTATATTCCTGGAAAACCTCAAGAGGTGACCTATCTCCACACTCTTTAATAAGCAATAGTTTCTTTTTAGACTAAGAGGTGATAACAAGGACACTTTTAATACCAAAGAAACATTTACATAAACCAACAGCATCCAGAATATGCAATTAAAAAACTGAATAGTTAATGAGCCTGCAAAATCATATGCACCCTTCTGCAGAGCAAGCCTTACTGAATGATGAGTGATAGAGTTTTCTACGGTTGAATTTCTTTTTTAATTGAGTAAATAAGCCAAAGTGAGAATTAAAGCATAAATTAAAACACAAGAATCTAAGCAATATAGGGGACAAAACTGGAGGATGGAGGTGTTCTAGTAAAATAGCAGGAAGATTTATCTGTGTAGGCCTTGAATCTTCTTTTCATGTAACTCTGTGTATGTGTGTGTGTGTGTGTGTGTGTGTGTGTGTGTGTGTGTGTGTACGCATGCACGAACATGCACACAAATGCACATACACACACAGGAGCACACAAAGCAAGCTGAAATGTTGACCTTAGGATCACTGATTCTTTGGATATAACATTGCATTCTCAGTATTCATTTCTTACCACTCCCACAAGAGAAACAACATACTTCATTTGTGAATTTGTCACCCACAGGTGTGGTGGGTGGCGTTATTGATACCAATTTTTCGCCTATCCTTGTACTCTTGATTTACATCCGGCTGTGGGACTCCCTTTGACCCAGAGAGTAGAGATGTAACAATGTGTCCTTTACAAGTCTGACCTTAAGGTGTCTTGCAAGTTACCACTTGCCCTCCTGCACCTGCACTATCTTTCATGCAAAAAAACAAAAAATGCTTTGCCAAGCTAACCTGCTGGGCCAAGGTGAAGATGAGGGATACACAGAACAGAAAAAAGCCTGGTCAGCTTCATCCATAAGCCTCCTACATCAGGAAAGCCCTTGGCTAAGACCAGCTGACCCACAGCCTTCTGGGCTAAAATAATAATATAATAACTATACTATGTTACATAATCTCACAGCCATAATAATACAACAATACCTTTTTAAGCCTCTGAGTTTTAGGGTGGCTTATTACACAGACACAGTCAATACGTATACTCGGTTGACTCATCCTAACATTCCCAGTGAAGAAGAAGAAAGCTAGCTCGTGGTCAGTGCTTTCCCTTGCCCGTTTGTACATGAACGAAAGCCCTAGCCATGCCTTCTTCGGGGAACTATGAGGATTAAAAGCCCACAAGCATCCTACCTAGAAAACTTACATAGCTGAAGAGAAAGGGCTATGCTAGGACACATTGAGAAATGAGGAGGGGGAGTGAGCAAAGAAGAAGAGGGTGGCAGGAAGAATGGCCACAGGGAGGAAAATAACCCTCCCACTCTAGAGGTCATCATTTCGCTTAGCAGGAGATCCAGTAAGGCAGCAAGTAAACATCCACGTTCAGGTAGAAAACTGAGGTACTTGTTAGAGACAGCATCTCCAGTTAGATAATCCCTTTGCGTGAGAAGACACAGACTAGAGATGTGCCCAAATGTCCCAGTGGGGTAATATTCCCCAGACACTAGAAAAGTAGCGTTTGTTAAATGAAACCCTAGTTCTTCTTTTCTCCTAGGAAGCATCTAAGAAGCCACCCCAAAGAATTTCTCCTTCACAATTTGAGTAACAGCCTCAGAGTGGGCGTTGGCTGGTGGCTTGCTAAGGCTGCAGTACCCATGCAGTGGCGCACAGGAGAGATCCGTCACAGTTCAGAGGACACAAATATGTTGCCTAGCTATTGACCTGACCAAGTTGCCAGTCAGGTCACCGTCAGTTGTCAGTTAGGGGCACACCACTTGCAGAACCATGCTCCTGCTAAGCAGCCATCGCCTAAGCATCCAATTGACCAGATAAAGTCCCATCAAGAAGAGGTGTGGGTTTCCCACCTGAAAAACCCAAGCACAGAAAGAGACAAGGTCAGATGTCCTCATCATTCATAAATTGGTGCAGGCACATCAAGGCGGAGGCAGAGAAGTGAGATTTTTGTGTGGAGGGTTATAGAAAACATCTACCCAGTATGAAACGTCTGCATATGGACATACATAGAGGACGATTCACAAACCAGATAAATTGTCCACTACTACTAAATTCCCTGCCCGTTTCTGAGTCCTGGTTTGGCTTCCTTGACTCTCAGACACTTAGAGTTCTCTTCCTCCAACATACAGGAGAGTGAGAATTAATAGTCTACATAAGAAAAAAGATGGTCTACATCTTCAGTCAGACACTCACCCGCATGCAGGTAGAGCTGATGTCCTTCATGGTGTCAGAGCCTTTTCCTCAAGTCTCATGAAGCACTCCCTGCGCAGCAATCCAGCAGCTGAGAGAATCTAGTTGCCACTCAGAGCTCCTAGATTCCTAGGTAGAAAAACAAAAGGCATAATCCTAAAATGTTAATCCCATCTGGGTTTATGGATCTACTTCACACACTGAGCTGAACGAAAAAGCAGAGTACAAGTGATAACGTAAATGCCAAAAACATCAGCAAATCTGATTTTGATGATTTCTTTATTCAACACAGTAAGTTTTACCCCACACCATTCCTTTGGTAGATTGTAATCTCCTTTGCTTCTCTAGTGTTGTAATCTTCAATACCTAGTGCACAACCTGGCACTTTACTGTATAACAGAGGTTCGAAGTACTGGTTAAGTGAATTTATGAACATAAGTAATACATTTTGTTTTCAGAATCACCAAACTTCTCTGTGTGCTTATTTCCAGAGTTACGATTTTCTGCCTCTTCATCTTAAACTGTAGCACTCTTTGTTCTCAATGTTAGAAGAAAGAGCAACTAAATGTAAATTTCTGTGTTCCCAAGAGAAATATTACCATTTAGGGAAGTTGCATGAATACCTTTCCCAAATTTTCTTTCAGCTCCCCAATCAAATCACCTCTGAAAAAATAACAGTTTGGGAAGCCAAATATCCTTACCCGCAAAAGAGGAAAATTTAAGAATTTACTAATGCATTGGATTTCCAGATGTGCACGGATCTTGTTTTTCCTTGAATGGTATTGACAATTTATGGCTGTATTTTGAAAATCATTTGATAATGATCCAACTATCTAGAACCTCTTTATTTTATGCACGTTAAAAGAAAAGAAAGTTATTACCCAGGAAAATTTCCAGACTACCATAAAAGAAAAGCGATTGCTGCCAAGAACCATCTGCCATAAACCCTCTCCCAACAGCTTCTTACCTTTATGTATCTGTAAAGCACCCTTTTTAAAAATGAGGAAAGGCCATCAATCATTTCTTTTAAGGCTAATTGCAAAAGTTTAGCACAGAAATTAAATATTATAATATATTAAATAAGGTGTGTGGCATTTTGCAGCAGAGCGTGAGCCTCTCCCAGAGCGGAATGTGAGCACCAAGACTGGAATCTGCAGTGCCACTGACATATTGGGGTGCCTTGACTACAAAACCATGGGACGACCTCACCCCTAATTCACCCCCTTAACCTCTACATAGCATGGCTTTATGGGAGTCCCACTGACTTTGAAAGTTTCCTTGAAAACTAATACTCTGAGAAATGGGACATGATTTGAAAAATCAAAGATGTGACTTTTTTCCCAGAACTGGAGGGCCAGTGCCTTTGTTTCCATTGTGCTGCATCCCAGGTCCAGTTTTTAAATTTGAATTTGTAACAGGGTCTCACTAAGTTGCTTAGTTGCCCAGGCTGGGCTCAAATTTGTAGTCCTCCTGCCTCAGCCTCTGAGAATGCCGAGGTTACAGGCCTGCACCGTCAGGCCTATTGTAACCTTTCCTAATGAGAGCGAACAAAACCAGGAAGACTGTATGGACAGGATTCTTTGTATGTTTATATGGCATTCAAGGCTGTATTCCAAAGATACAGTAAAGTAATGGACTTAGGGTTTGAGTCAATCGCTCTTAATTTAACTGAGCATCTGAATCCCTAAAAACCTACTTGGTAGAACCATATACACTGTAGTCGGAATTTCTACAGATGTACTGATTCAGAATCTATGCTTTGGAACTGGGAATCTGCATTATTCCAGAAAACGTCCCCAGAAACGATGATAAACACGGAGATTAGAAAAATATTGGGCTGGATGATTTTTATGGTCCTAGGCAACAGAAGAAAAGAGAAAAGCAGTTGTCTCTGTAGTCATCTTCATTAATGCCTGCCACCAGAACTAATGATTTCCGTATCAGATTCTACTCTATATTATTGTTCTGCTCGGCTCCTACCAGTGCCCATCAATCAAAGAGACAGACTACACACTGCTTCTGGCACCATCCGCTCCTCCCTCCACCTGAAGCAGGATGAAAAGGCAGATGCCAGCAGAAGTAGGAAGAGACCTAGCCTTCCTCTCTGCTTGCACCTGGGCTTCCAACCTGAGTAAAAGTACCCTGGCCACTATTTAGAAGGTTTAGACTGGATGCTGGACATTTATCCTAAATAACTGAGGTATTGGACATCCCTGCTTCTTTTTCCCCTTCCTTTTCTTCCTTTAACATTATCTATAGTCCTGTGCTGTACTCTGTGCGTACCAAAGATGGCCTGCTGAGCTTGCACCAAGGTAGCACAGACCCAACATGAGCTTTATGAGCTAGAAGAGGAGAGCCCTTACCAGGGGAATCTGAAAAACTGAGCCCCAAGGTACAAAGACGAGGACTAGCGAAACAAGTTAAAGCCAGACGTTGTATTAGTGCATACCTATAATCCCAGCACTCAGCACTCAGGAGGCTGAGACAAGAGAATCACTCTGAATTCAAGGCCAGCCTGGGCTTCGGAGTGAGTTCAAGTAGTTCAAGACCAGCCTAGACTGCATAGCAAGACTCTGTATCAAAAAAAAAAAAAAAAAAAAAACCTAGTAACTGACAAGATGGAGGTTCTATTGGACTAAGGCCAGAGTTGCCATCCGGCGAACAAGAGACATGAGGTGATGCCAAAAAGGGAAGTCGATGCCTTATGATTCATCCATTTGATGCTTTTGATTTTATCACATGAGCAACGGAACAGCATTAAAGGTTGTGGACCGCTTACAGAGAAGAGCTGATAAGAACGCTTTGTTGCAAGGTGGGAGCAAGTGTGGAAGCCAGAAAAAAATTGGGGCAACCGAGTGAACTTATGTGATATGGCTTTGACAATAACTTGGAGATGCAGGTGGGAGAGACGGGCCATCTTGATGGATAAAATTAACAGCAATGAACTAAGGATTCTATTGTTAGAAGATCGGGGCAGTAATTGGAATTGAACAGAGGTGTCTTTGCAGAAAGAAGTCTGAAACGTCATGATCTAATCTACCCTTTATACAAACAAGGAAGTCTTGACCTAGAGAGACTGGCAACTTGTTTAACAAAGATCACATTTTGGCTCAGTGGCAGAGCAAAGGCTAGAATATACCCAGTGTCTGTTGCAATAGCATAAATATAAGGGATAATCAAGGCAGAGAAATTAAACCAGCTGAGGCCAGATTCAGAGTCAGGCTTGACCTGAGCTCTGCAAAACTGCTGCAGAGAAAAGAAATAATGTCCGATAGCCCTACGGCTCTCAGCTGGCTTAAACTTGACAAAGCTTCGTGCTATAGAGCATTACAATGAAAATGAAGATTGTGTAAAGGGAAAAGCAATGGTACTATACTACCTCAAAACTATGAGGATAACTGCTCTCCTCCTTCCCTCCAGTAACACAACCCAACAGCGTAGTGTCCAGGACAAAAACAAGACAACCAGACCCAGCTTGCTCTCCCTCGTGACGCTTGTTGTACCCCCTCCCCTTCCACTCACAGGGGCCTCACATACCTACTTTCCCAGATGTTTTCCCAGGGCTGATGGAGCACAGCTGGATGCACAGAGCCTCAACCCCCAACCCACACAAGTCCTGGGTTTTGCAGATGTTTACACAAATGCAGACAAAAGGTTTCCCCTGGAATGTATAACACTCACCCCCAGCCAAAAGGACGAGCACAGCCGGAGGCGCTAGAGAGCCTGTGTGATATCTGAAACAACATGCCTCTCATTCAGACTGATATCATGGCTGCCACAAAATTAATTGTATTTTTCCTGGAACAAAGCTGGAAATCACTCAAAGGGCAATAAATGCTGAAATCTGTCTATGCTCTGCCAAAATCTCAGACAAAAAGCCAATAAGGCGATTTTTACCTTGTGTGTTTGAATTTTTTTTTTAAACACAGACCCTTGCTGAACACAGTTGGCTAGATCAGCCCAGAAGCTCGAGACTGATTTCTTTGGTCTGAAGAATGAATTCTATTGAGTCCGCTGTCCTGAAGATCACATACTTGGCCTATGCCGGCAGTGAGAATCCATATCCTTGTTCAACCCTTGAAGAAGTAATGGTCTATCAGATGTACAGGCAGCACACATTTCCCTAAAATCTCCTCTTCTTAGAATAGGAAATCGACAGTGTAACAATGATGGTATCAGGGCAAAGAAATCTGTTAGCCACAACGAACTGGGGGCTTTCAAAACATTCCAAAGGTGCCACTATAAAACCTCATCTTAGAGCTAAAGTCCCTCCAGAAGTTCCTCAGGCTGCCCTCAGGGCTCCGACAGGTTGATAACAACCTGTGTCTTATACACGTACATCAATTTATAATCTCTAAAAAGTTTTCATACATTATCACAACAGTACTCCCAACAAAGCAAGAAACTTGATATTATTACTATTAACCTCACTTTACAGGTGATGAAATTAAGATCAGATACTTTAAACTCACTTATACAAATGTATTAGAAGGAAGGACCAGCCATACATAACTAAAGGTATAATTGTGTTACAATAAACTCAAATTATTTTCCTATATTATTCTTAGGATGTATTCGTAGCGCAAAAATAGTTGCATTCAATTTGGAAATTGAAGCAAATACATTCAGATCTTCATTATTTCTACTTTCCTCTCCAATACCACCACCTCACGCCCCCTCTTCCCACATTTCTTTTTCCTCTCCACAAAATCCATGTCCCTCTTTCCTAATATTATTCTTTTGTTTTGCTTTTTTACTTATTTATACGATGGGTTTCTGCATGGGCAAAACCATGAAGAATAGTTTTAAAAGATTGTATAAGATACTATTTACAAAGTGAGGCACAGACTCAGAGAGTATGCAAATGACAGATTGGTAATCCAGCCAGGATTAGCAGTGAGGCTGCTACATTCCTAGCCTAGGGGGCAAACAGAAGAAGCAGACACCAGAGCCCCCTGTAAGAGCTGTAAAAAGAAGGACATCTTGAGAGACTCTGTGACCTTCAGTCAAAGCAGATAGCTGCTAGGGAAATAGATTTTTAAAATTGCTTCAGTCCTTAAATTAGGTAGCTTTTTGTTACTATGATGAAAATATGAGATATCAGCTTGTAAAGGAAATGGTTCATCTTGAAGATTTCGGTCTGTGATTGGTTGATTCTGTTGTCCGAGGCCTGTGAAGAGACATCAGATCATGTCAGGAATGCATGGTAGACCAAACTTCTCACATCATCTGGCCTGAAAGCAAAAGTGAGAAAAGGAAGAGACTCCAGCCTCACAAGTACCTTCGAGGCAACATCCTCAGTGACCTAAAGACTTCCTACTGAGTCCTCCCAGCAGTGCCATCCTAGGGACTGGGACTTTAATACATGGACCTCTGTAGGACAGTCAAAAACCACAATAAAGCAAGTTACAAATGGACCAAAACTTAAAAAAAAAAAAATAACCCTCGTATCTGAGCCTCTTGTACACAGGACAGAAACAGGTAAAAGATCTGGATATGCAAATGGTAAATAGTTACCCCAGATCACTGGCATTTGGGTCAGTTCCTTGGTAGTGGCTGCTACGTTCTTGGGAGCCTTGACCTACAAGAACAGTCTGCCCTTGACTGTCCAGACTCTGAAGAACTGTTTGGCAGCAGACATTTCCCAAGCAATAATTTTGAGCATCCCAAGTTAACAATAAAGATCTAAAAATTCCAGGGAATACAAAATACCAAGTCCTAATCTGCTGTTGCTTTCATAAAATGCTCAGAAGAAGACGTTTTCCATTTTCAATATTAGAAAAAGATTTACTGAGCACTGGCTACGTGCAGGCACTAAGCCACATGCTTTTATACTCATCTTGTTTCGTCCTCACAACCTTCTGGGGCAAGTCTATTACTACTCTTGTCTTAAACAGAAAATCATCAAGTCCCTGAGAATTTAAATAACTTGCCCAAGATCAAACGGCTCAGTAAGTGGCAGCCTGGGATGTGAATGCAGATTTGTCTGACCGCAAAACTCTCTGTTGCAGCTTATTAATTAGATGGGGCAATAGGCTGGGCTTGTTTGAGAAAGTCACAGAATAGTGGATCAGCAGTAGTTATTAGTATTTAGTAATGATGCCTCCCGCTGGGCTTTGACTGCTCCAAAACCCATTGCAAGGGCATATCTACATCTCTATTCCTCATGGGAGTTAGTGCCAATTCAGGGTGCCAGAATGTGTACTCCACCCATACACCCAAGACAAAGAAGAGGACGCAGATACCGGCAAGCACTCCTAGCTCTACCGCAGGCAGAAGAACAGCCCTTCCTCTTTGTCTTCAGTTCCAGAGCTCACCACTGGGATACAGAGGGAGTAGGGACACGGGATGGTCCTGTGATGGATCTAAAGGAGCCTCCATTCAAATCCCTTACTCTGCACCCACCGCAATTAGAAAACAGTCCCCCAAGAAGGCTGGCTTCTAATTGCTCTGGACATACAGCACAAAACAAGACATTAAAACTCGGAGAGCCCCAGTCCCCAAAATCTCAGTCGCATCTTTTATACTTCCATGAATGCACCAAATTAACTAGCTGGTATGTTTTCTGCCCTTCGTATGTCCACAACCTGAAGAACCGAAGCAAGTGGCCCCAAAGCTGCTCTTGCCAGCTTCCTGCACTCACCCCTTCCAGTCTGGCTCCACTGCCAGAGTTTCCTCCTCTCCTTCGAGGACTGCTATACATTGAGATTCCATTTCACAGTGGGGTGAAGGGATAAGATGCATCTTAATTTACCTGGTGTTCTGCCTACCTAGCTTATTTAGATTTTTCAGCCTGCTGAGAAGGAATTGGGCCTAGCTTAATGATCAGCTCAAGACTTAACCTGTTGCTGACACTTGAA
Source organism: Ctenodactylus gundi (assembly GCA_004027205.1). NCBI lineage: Eukaryota > Metazoa > Chordata > Mammalia > Rodentia > Ctenodactylidae > Ctenodactylus > Ctenodactylus gundi. The sequence continues at coordinate 14,095 of PVKB01006330.1, read as the reverse complement.
TGTGCTCTGACCATGGTTAAAATTCAAGGGAAGCATTTAGGCAGGCAGCCTGGGGCTCAAAGATGTCTCCGGCCCCCTGTCATTACTTAATTTTCTGCCCAGCCAAGTCAAGAAAATAGAACTTGTAATGAGATTATGTCTGAACTTACAAAATGTCACTCCTGGAATTTCAACTACTAGTTTTAATGTTTTTTGGCATGGGTGAGGATCCATATTTCTAGCTGACACCCAAGCTTTGCAGTTCCTGCGATTTCCAGGATCTTGCCGGTTCTCCACTGCCTGCCTTCTACAAATTATTAGAAATTAATTTGACTTGGTTCAGCATTATCTGACAATTGCACTGACCCCCCCATGAACCTTTCTGGCTAATTTACATCCCCGCCATGCGGCTTAATGTCTCCAATGCCAGCGCACATTATTTTAAGCTCATGCCAATTATAATTTTTAATACAGTCTGAAAATCATGCTGTTACTTAGCAACAAAGGTCACTGCAATAAATAATACTATCCTGTGAGGCCATTGATACCCTCAATTCTTTTTCCTGGGGATCGAGAGTTAGGAGAGACCTTGCTCAGCTACTGCTGACTTTTGAACTATTGATAAGTACCTGCTACCTGTGGCTTCTTCGATGCATGCAAGTACAGTTCCTCCTGCACCCAAGTCCTCCTGCTCTTCACTTTAGCTCCTCTGGGACAATGTCGGAGTGCCATTGGCTCAGCTCCTCTCATCTTACCCCTTCTTCCCAGTGTCCCTTACACCTGGAGACCACAAGGGACAATCTGGCTGGTTCATATACAGATCCAAACGGTAATGGAATTCACAAACATCTAGCTAAAGTCCCAAGAACTTTTTATTTTAGAATGGTTAACATTTCTAATGATACAGAAAGACTTCTCTCCTTGCAGAATCTCTTTTTCCCTTCAGAAATGATCTTACTGCAATCGTATTGCATTAACAGACACTGACTAGGCAACCCCCAAAATAATTACAATTACGGTTTCCACCGCGTAGCTGGACGTAGACTTAAATGCCAAGGGCATCCTCCCATTGGTTGCTCCTACCATCTCTTCTCAGCGGAGATAAAGGTTCCTGTCATCGCTGGCTAATGGGGAACCGGAAGTCATCTTAAGAGGCTCACCAATGAAGGCTGTTTAGAAACTGTGAAGTCCTACATATGCAAGGAAACATTTGTTACATTTACCATCTTCACAAAAATTTTCAGAGTCTCTGGGAAGGAAAAGTCCAGCCACTTCTTCTGCCCTCTTCCTAACCCTAACACTGACTGTCCTAGAAGTCAATCTCAAGAACATTGCCCATGACTTACTCCACTCCATTGTGGTCTTTCACTTTTATACCGTTAAAATAAAATTTTCTTTCTGGGGTTTGACTCTTTTGCAGCTTCACAGATGTCTACACTAGGAAATGATCTCATACCAGTAATCTATATTCTTTGTTCCATGGGGGGGGGGGGGGGGGACAGAACTATAGTTCACATTAATTCTGCGAAGTGCTGTGCCAAACACTTTATCTATGTTATCATTTAATCTGACAACATAGATACCACTATTATTTTCATCTTGCAAATAAGGAACTGAGACAGAGAAGAATTCTGCGTTATTTGTTAAGCATGTGTCATAAAAGATTTGTAGACAAATAGTCTGGCTCCCAAATCCAAGCATTTAATCACTTCCCTTAATTTGCATTACACTATGAATTTATCCTCATCTCCTCACTAACTTACAATATCTCTTTTAAAGGCAATGATATCAGACCATGCTACAGACTCTTGACTGGACCTGACTTCCACAATTAAGCTATGAAACCAAATGACAGGGGATCCTACCCTTTCTGTCATGTCCACAAGCTACACAAGAAAATGAACCCCGTGCATGTCTCTCTGCTTCGCCAGCTTTGCTACAGCAGAATAATTCAGTGTACACTGTCCATGTGCAAGCCACCATACTGATACTAGAGGAAGCATACACACATAAGATAAGCTGATTCGGATATAAACTATGCATTGTGGTCATGAACCATCCCAGTATGGTAAAGAATGTAACTGAGCCAGATTTTAAAACCATCAAACTTGTATTTTCTGTAATTATCAATTTATTTATTTCCTAGAGACTGCAGGAAAATGCTTATTTCCTTTCCAGACCAGCACTTTTCATATGTAGATAGAAGGTCAATGATCGGTAGAGAAAGGACCCCTAGTGTGTCACTTCAATAAACCCCAGGAGGGGCTTCTTCAGCACTAAATAACCAGCCTCTGTTTGGCAGATCACCTTGCTGTGTCTGGAGGTCTGAAGGCACTGATACCAGGCCAGACGGTGCCACGGTGCAGGATAATTCACCCCCATTCTTTTACCTGAATTAAGAATTATTTAAAACCCTGTTGCTAAGCCAGTATAGCCTAGGGTCTCTAAAATGACAGATGCTAAAAACTGCCCGCCATCTTAAGGCCTCAGCAGCGCATGATTCAGAATCAAGGTAGAGGCTCACCAGCCTCCAACTCACCTTCTGGCAGGAGACTGTTTCCTACACCCATCTGTGGGACAACAGCCAATCACACCATCAGGAGCCTGAGGAGGCCAAAGGGAAACAGACGTCCCCTTCCTTTGATGAATTCATCTTAGTATCTCTGCTTCTCAGTTCTGCACTTGCCCCTCTCTCTCTCTCTCTCTCTCTCTCTCTCTCTCTCTCTCTCTCTCTCTCTCTCTCTCCATTTTAATGCTATATTCTATTGAACTTGAATTCTAAAATGTATTTTTTTCACCATACCTCAATGATTTGGATGGTCTCTTATTCTGTACCTTGTCCTTGCCTATGAGTATATGAGAGCCATCTTAAAACAGAATTTTCACATTCTCAGCTTTTGCATTCATCCATCACTCAGTCATTCACCAAATAGTTACTGGGAACTATCAGATGTTGAAGATGAATAAAAAATGACTTTGATACTAAAGGAAGTGAAGGTCAAGAAAAGAAGTCAGGCATATCAATCAATCGTCATAATGTCATAATGTAAGCAAGGAACTTCTTCAGAATCCAGATAAAGCCAGAGGAAAGTGAGACAGACTAGAGAAATACAGAAACATTTACAAAGAGAAGGAAGAAAAGATGGATGGAAGAGTATATTAGATTCTAAGGACCAAGGACGGAAAGATTCCAGAAAGAGGGATCATTACAAAAGCAAAGGAACCCGAAGAAGGCAGATGGGTTTATGAAAGTGTAAGAAGTCCTTTTATATCAGACTGTGTAACATTTGAAGTATGAAGTACAAAAGAGCATAAGGGAAGGTGGGCAATGGGGACCAGGTTTTAGATGGCCTTGTGTGACCATGGGGCATTTATGTGGCACTACCACTTGCTAAATTTTAAGGTTTACAGTGGGCCAGGCTCTGTACGAGGCAACGTCTGTGCAGCCTGTCATTCACACTGTTTCTCATCCCTATGAAGTAGGTATTAGATTGAACCATGAGAAGTTAGCCAGTACTTCACCATTTTGGGCTACAGACATGAAAACCTCACAGTCCATCCAACCTAATGCAGTTATTACGATCACCATTAAGAAATGGGCAAGTTAAAGCACCTTAATTTCTTGCCTAGAGTCACATAGCTTCTAAGTGAAGGGGCAAGGATTCCAACCCAACTAGTCTGACAAGTGACCTCAGAAGGTTAAATTTAAACAAGGGACCAGAAGACCTCCAGGAACATGGCTACCTTGGGAAGATAACTGTGGGAAGAGGGGAAGTAGGGGGACATCATCTTCAGCAAGAAAATATCTACCAAGGAGGCTGGCGCGGCTGAAGTGGAGGGAAGGGCAAGGAGAGAGAGCTTGCAGAAGGGTGAGAAGCAGCATGAACCAAATCGCTTTGGGCTTGATAAGCAAGTAAGGACTCTGCGGATTGTACCCTGAATGAGAGGGGAAGCATGAGACACTTTTTCGACGAGATTATCACAACTGCTGAGTTAAGAATAGACTGCTGAGTGGCAAAGAAAGCTCGTAAGAGAGTCAGGGAAAAGAGATACACAGTGATGGGTCGGGCCAATGTGGTAGCAAATAAGGGATGGGCTGGCAGCATCAGATTGTGTCGATAACCTGGGATGGTGAAACCTGTGAAACAGAAGAGTCAAGAGGAATATCCGGATTTTTATAAATTATCAGGCCAAAAAACAAATTAAAGGATGTTTTTAAAAATTACCTTGAAACCAACAAAGGTGGGTACAAATGACAATTTACCAAAACTCATGAGGTGCTGAAAAAGTAATTCTAAGAGGGAAGGTTTTATTATTTATTTACTTACTTACTTACTTACTGGAAGCAGGGTCTCATTCTGTAGTCCAGCTCTCTATGTGGCCCAGGCTGGCCTCAAACTCTCAGCAATCCTCCTGCCTCAGCCTCAGGATTTCTAGTGCGTGCCATCAAAACCAGCTAGAGGGGGTTTATAGCAGTAAATACTTACATCAAAAAAGTGTGAAAGATCCCCAATAATCAACTTAATGTTACTTCTCAAGCACCAAGAAAAAAAAAAAAAACTAAGCCCAAAGTTGCAGATGGGAGGACTAAAGAACCAGAGCAGAAACAAATGAAGTAGAAAAGAACAATAAAACTAAGAGCTGGGTTTTTGAAAAATTAAACGAAATTAACAAACCCTAACCTAAGCTAAGAAAAACTAAACAAAATTAAATTTAAAATGAAAGACAAGACATCACAATAGATCACGGAAGTATTAAGGATCTTAAGAGACTACTCTAAACAATTATATGCCAACGAATTGGAGGACCTGAAATTAATGCCTAAATTCCAAAAAAACACAACCTACCAAAACTGAATCAGGAAGAAATTGGAAATCTGCGTAGATAAATAATACGTAAAGAGATTGAACCAGTAGCGAAAGACCTTCCACAAAGAAAGGCCCAGATAAAGAAGAATTAAGGTGGATCTCTATCTGATGTTGTATTTAAGAATCAACTTGAAACAGATTAAAACTTAAACTATAAAACTACCTACAGAAAATGAGGTACAATTTCCTTGACAATGAGATTTCTAGGCAGAGGTTTCTTGGATATGACATAAAAAGCACAGGCCACAACAGAAAGAAGGAAAGAGGCAAATGAGATTTCCCTGAACTGAAAAGCCTCCTTACCACAGAGGAAAGATGCAAGCGACAACCCATAAACAGAAAAGCAACATCGGCAAATTAAACCTTAGATAAGGAGTTTATATCCCAAATACACAAGCAACTCACCGTTTTATTGAATAAGAAAGCACACAAGCCTATCAAAAATGGGTAAAAGACTTAAACAGACATTTCCTAAAACGAGTCATACAAAAATACATAGTATTTCTAATCATTATTGAAATGAAGATTAACAATGTGATATCATTTTATATCTATGGGATTGGATTTATCAAAAATGTGAAAGGTAACAAGTGCTGGCGAGGTTGTGGAGAGAAATGAAGTGTTTATACACTGTTCATAATACTGTAAATTAGTATTTGGGAAGGCAGCATGGAGACTCCTTAAAAACTGAAAGTAGAGCCACCATGTGATCCAGTATTCCTGCTCCCCAATGGGACTGAAATCAGAGTATTGAAGAGATGCAAAAAACAGTGTGTCTTCTCTGATCCCTTCTTCAAGACAACGAATTAACAAGGACAGTATCTGCTAAACACATGACTCGCCCCACTTAGTTGCTGACAAAAAAGCAAACATTTGTCAACAGAAGGTCAAGCTGACAGCTCAAACCCAGAGAATATCATATAATCAGTGAAATCCCACTTCCAAAATGTTCCCCTTGCCTTCCAGCTGTTATGAAAAGTTTTATAGCCAATGTGGAAACTGCTGTCCTGATACACAGGCCACTTTCCTGGTCCTTGATCCACCATCACACACTGGCATTTCTTTTCCCATTTATAGCATTCCACTCTAAGCAGCATTTTCCTTCTGAATCTGTTGTAAAAGAAATTATGACATTTCATTGAACACAAAGTCAAACATCTATACGAACACGCAGATATGTGTAATACAAGCATGAATGGGTTCCATATGGTTTTTTGTAAGAATAAGTTTTACCAGAACAAGAGGGCATCCAATATTAATCACACACACATGAATTTTACTTAACAGTCTGCCAGTGGCTTGGATTTCTGAGAAAATTAACATTTTTAGTCTATGTAAATAATCTTTGCCTTTGAAAGAAACAGAAGGGAAAATGATTTTTTCCCCCTTGCAACAGAATTCTCTCCTTCTGGTTTGTTCTGCACCAGCTAAGGTCAAAGGGAAATTTTTCTACTGCCTTCCAACACTCACCTTCACTTGACCTTGGTCAATATCTGGAACAGCTGACAATCTACACATTGGCTGGCTACATCTGACTCTATACCTAATGGAAACCAGATAGCATTCCTGCACAATACAAAGCAACATTTGCCTTCATTTGAAGTAGATACACAAGGAAAACCCCCACATAGTACACTATAGCAGGTGGATATTTTTCCTGCCAATTCCACAAAATATGGATATGCTGGGCTTCTATTTGATCTTCTGGAGACTTTAATGCATCATTATGTGATCATATTGCCTTTTACACATGTTGATATATATGGTATACTTTCAAAAATGAGCACTGTTACAAATCGGCCCCCACCCTCCAAGATAAGGGGGGAAAAAGACTTTGATGATTCACTAGAACCACCCTAATGTGGCACGATAATTCCCACTGTGATCTTCAGAAGAGTATAAAGCCGGAGGGACTCAGCTTTGTTGCCCCCTCTACCAAGGAAATAGACTCTTGAACAAAATCAGAGTCACTTCCTTCTAAGAAATGTGAGTGTTCGTAATATGCATCATTTCCAAAAGAAAAACTTTGAAGGTAGTTTTTGACGAAGTCTGGCTGCTATTCAGTTAGAAGGTTTTTGAAGCGCGATCCTGACACAAATCAGTGTTGCCAGTGGGGTTGGTTTGGCCCACGTCAGCTTCCTTATGTACTCCCACAAAGTGGCTTCAGCCTCAGCATTTCCCAGCCATTGGGCAGCTCAGGGAGATAGGTGAGGGGGGGCAACCCAGGCACCTGCTCAGGAGGGCTTTGCTTTAAGAGGTATGGGACCAGTGGAAGTCACATGGGTCCTCTGTGAAGCTATACTATGCTCATCTGAAAATGAGGTTATTAATCCAGAAGAGACAAACCAAACATAAACCTCAGGAGAAAGATTATGTAAGTCATGGCACACTCAACTGGAGACTTCTCTGGAGTCAGGATAAGGAATGAGGGGGCACTATCGATGCCAGCAGGGCAAGATGCCGAGAATTAGCATCAGAATATTGAAGAGATGCAAAAAAACAGTTTAAGTGTCTGTAAGTGGTATGAGTTTACTGAAAAGGGAAGCACATTCCCAATGGCTGGTGTGATCCCGAAGGGCTACTCAGTCTGCCCAGAGCCTCCCTTTTTTTTTCCCTAGAAAGATGCTGATTGGCTATACCTACATGTGGGCTCAAGACAGATGCAGCCATCCAGTCCTGGGATCTGCCTGGCCCAGAACCAAGAGCTATATACCTTGATTGGTTCCAACACCAGCAGTAGGAGCTTGGAGATACTTGGGTCATGAACACATTCCCTCCCTCCAGAAAACTTCCTATTCACTCGAGGTTTTTTTATCCAGTTAATTTCCAGCTTGCTCCCAGCCCTAATCTCCTGCTTCATTTTTCCCTTGAGAGACATAATCTCCATAATTATTTATGGGTTGCTGAGAGTTATTGGGTATGGAAACCAGAACCGTGTGCCTTGTTTTAGAAATTGAGGCCCTGTGTCCCTTGGTCTGAGGCCTAACAAATGACTATAAATAGATTATACTTTGAGGTCTTGTTTCCTTTACTTAAGCATGCTATTTTGCACCCCTCTCCCCTTGGTCCCTTGTGCCTACTAAAGTTTAAATGCCTACCTAACAAGGGGAGTCATTGCAGAAGAAAGTGAAGAACATGGGAGAAGACCCCAGTGCAAACTAACCAACAGGTGAGAGCTGTCGTTACTTTGTTTAGCAAAAATCATCAAAGACAAGCAAAATTGTAAGGTCAGATAAAAGTTATAATTCAAGATGTCATATAGACTCAGACACAATCTGCTTCTACCTGCACAATTTACCTGAGATACAGAGGCGTTCAGATGAATTAATCAAGCCAGAAAACAAACATATAGTAGTGATTACATTCCTTCAGCTCCAACTCTACTAGAGGTGAGAAGATATCTCCTCTGATATTTTTATATTCACGAAATGACAAACAGTATCCATGCACTGTAATTATATTACTGAAATTCATGTATATCTATATGTTCATGTGTGCATACATGAGTCTTTTTTCTTGCTTTGAGGTACAAGAAACAAGGTCTCCTATTAAAATGTTACTGTCATCTTAAAAGTAAAAAATATCAAGTTATATCACTTGTTAACACTCTGGAAACCTTGAGTTTAACAAATTAGCTATTTAGTTATTTTATAAGCAAAGCAGTTAAACCTGACGTGTGATCGCAAACTAATTGTTTAAACCATGGTGTAGGGGATATAAAAAGAGTCCACTCTATTGGGTAGGAGGAGAAAAACAGGAAAAATAAAACCAGATGCCTCTGAATCTAGTTTTTCTGAATGCAGAAAGATTTCTTTGGGAAGCTAGGATGAGTTCAGAGGAGAATTAGGGCTCTACACAGAAGAACACTAATCTCAATAAGGAATATTGAACTACAGAAAGTGCAATTGTTGATTGGCTCAATGGGCTTTACGAAGGACATCATGTGAGATAACTGAGATTTAACTGAAGAGTTTGAAGTCAGCCAAGTTGAAGGTCAATGATCAGACCAAACGTGTATAGAAATGGCTTAAAGAATCAAGCACCGCCCCTCCACATAGAACAACGCTCTGACAGAGGTCACCACTTCCTTAGTGTGGAGTCAAAGTATCGTCAGCACCTTATAGAAAATTATGAAGAATCCACTTGTGAAGGTGGCATTAACTCTGAAACTATTTAGTGAAGGGGAGGTGAAGGGGAAAGAGGCCTGACTCTTCAGTGTCCTGAGTCGAGTCCCGTGGAGTCAGTCTAAACCTTGACATAAAGGAAGGGAAGGAAGTGGTTCCTGGTTGTCTGCACTGCACGCCGCCCTTAATGTGGAAAGGTGGCAGGCCAGAAACTAACAGCAAGACAAAGCCAGATCTGTTTAGTTCACCACAACTCCCACTCCTGATTATATTTCCAGATACATCATACATTACCATAAATACTTCTTAAATTAATTAACAATATGGATCCAAAAACAGGGGGAAAAGATTCAAAGAAATGAAATGCATGCAACTCGCACAGCTGATAGCAAAGGTAACATTTGAACTTAGGCAATCTGGATTCGGAGTGCATCTTATGCAACCACATGCTATTTCTCCCCGAGGCAGGCAAGTATTGAGCTGGTTGATGGATGACGAGACCACTGTCGACAAACACGGTGCCAAATGGACACTCGGAATTAGGACCAATACTCAGGAAGCAGAGTTAATGATGAGTCAAGCTGCTTGGCCAATGAGATCCTACAGAGGCCCCTAAGTCTCTCTGCTGTACCTGCAGGCCGGCTGACCCTCTCTCTAGATGGGGCCACTATCAAACCCTCTATTTAGCTAAGCAGATACATAATAACATTCCTTAATGTTCCTGTGAAGGACTGCCCTTAGCGAAAGTTAACCTCTACGTGAGAAGGGAAAATTCAGCTCCCTGCCAAAAGTCAGTCCTGGACTCTTTTCTATCACAGTACTCAAACAAATCCACCATACGCTTTCTCCTTCTACTTTGTCAAGAAGCCAAGAGTGGCATTTCGAAGGACACGTTTACCCCCTAGCAATGTCTCTCTTCCACCACCATGCACTTTCTTCTCATAAAATCAGACCAGACAACGAAGTCACGTAAGATTGATGTCTTGTTTCCTGTCCTCGCTTCCTCGGTCCCTTCTCCTGTGGGTACAGCTCAGGAGCTGAGCATTAAGAGCAATGAACATTTAAATGAAAATGCTTCAAGGTTCAAGAGAATCTCCATTTAATAATGATAACACCACCACCGTCAATGGAAAAAAGAAAAGAAAAAGAAAAGTCTTTAATTGATACAACAGAGGGTTGGATTCAAGAAGAACATATGGCATACAAATAATGACCTGGACAGAATTGCAGGGAAAAATCTTGACCTCGAGTTTCTGAAAAGCTCTGCCTTGATGCTCACCGACATCTGGAGCACATACATCGGAAAAGACTGTCCCTGCACAATGTAACCAAACAAATCAACTGTTCTGCTCCGTATTTCAAACACTCTCGCTTTTACAACGAATGGGAGATCTACGGCAATCACCGTCGTGGCATTTATGATTAAAAAATCAGCAGGTAGACACATTCTAGAAAGTGAAACAGACTTTTATATATTCTGCGATCCCATCGTCTCTGCCAAGAAATGAGCTGCTAACGTAAATCCCAGAAGTTTTCTATGTGTCAGTCATCTTTTGTTTCCTTGCCTCTGCTCAGGACTGAAAGGGACAGAGCTTCAGCAGGAAGTCATACAAGCTGATTTCACCAGATTGGAGACATGGCACATTTTAGGAAAAATTAAAAGTCACCTGTGGGTTTCTCATTCCCTCTGTGTTCTGTGACAATTGGCAGACCAATTTTACCATTCCCCAAATTCCAAAAGCAAAAAGCAAAAAATTGGTAGCTGTGTTAATCATCAAAAAGAGGTAACAAAATGGTGGCACCTCTAGTGGTGGTAAACCATTCGCCTATCAGTGCAGGGATCTCTTAACAGCTCAAAATGAAAAACAAATACCCACCCATCCCCAATTTTAGTTGCTTCCCTGTTTTCATTTTCCTCATCCATGAAATAAAAATATTGGATTAGATGATCTCCTAGCTGACTTCTCAAGTTGAATCTATAAATTTAAATATATATATATATATATATATATATATATATATATGTGTGTGTGTGTGTGTGTGTGTGTGTGTGTGTGTGTGTGTATCTACATAGATTTATATATAGTCACTCACATTATGTGTACACAAACATACAATACATAAATATATATGTGCATGTCACATATAAAAACACACTTGTGTGCATATACATATATATGGAACAAGAAACTATGCTGATATATCAACATAACTTTAAAATAAAAATGTATTTTCCTCTGCATCTGATATGCATTTAGCTTCTTGGGCCTCCATCTCTCAGTTTAAAAAAAGTAAAAACTTGGAATCATGGGTGGAAAATGGGTTTCAACTTGCTTGCCAAATCTTATCCTTTGCCAGGATCATTATGTCAAAAAACATTGGTGAAGCGATGCCTGGGCTCAGCATAAAAGAGTGCTTATATTTATAATGAGTATTTATAATGAGTATTTTTATAAAGTGAGCATTTATAATGAGTAATTAAAGTAAGTCATAACATGAGGGAGATCATACATGATATTTCTATTGCTCTCAATAAGCCTATTAAAGTCTAAATCCTATTACCTTTGTGGGAGAGTGATTGAGGGGACAAAAATGAGAAGGTTGGAGTTGGTCTATCCTTTCGGGTTTTACCACCAAAGAAACAGCATGGAAAGAGCTGGAATTATTTATTTTCCTGTGGTCAAAACTTGGACCCCAATATTCTGAGTTCAGATTTTTACACTGTACCCACCACCTTCCCTAAATTTAGTCAAACTCTGTGAAAGGTAATGCTTACCCATGGCTGTTGAATCAATCATGCAGGACTCAGCCAGGAAGCAGGGACCTCTCATTTCTATGTATTTTAAGTAAAATGAATTTAATTAGAGGATCAGTTATATAAATCACTGAAGAGTTAAGAAGCAAAATAGATGAAACAACTTAGAGGTTAGTAGCTGCAGAAATCTTTTATCATCCTTAGACTAAAAAGATACAGAGTGAAGGTGATGACACCAAATTATTTCAGACACTACCTGGCAAGAGTGGAATTGGTGGAGGGAGAAACTTTGAGGGGATAGAACCATAAAAGAGAGTTAGAAATATCCTGCTTCTCTTGACTCCCTACCTCCAATCAGTTTCAAATGTCTCTCTCATCTGATCAAACTTACTCAGAAGACAGATAAAAAGAAAGCTTGAGAAAAATGGCTACATAATTGCACATAATGACCTATATCATGATAATCTGTTATAAAATAGTATATTTATATTTAAAGTGGTAAATATAAATAAAATTCCAGGTAATAATGTAAAAATATAAAGGTACATCCATATCTTTGGGATAGATCTAATTTTTGTTACCTAAGCCATTTACTTATTCCTATTAAGATAGTATTCCCCTCTCTCAAATGGATATTTCTACCCAAATCTCTTGTGTCTAGATTCATGGGCAAGGGACCCAGACAGATATAGGCAGGTCTTGGTGGAATTACCCTATAGCCCGATTAACAATAATCTCCCTTCCAGCTCATTTCAATTCTTGAATCAAGACTGAATACACAAATAAAAAATAAAGGTATCCCTGTTTTCGGATGGTATGATCCTCTACAACAAAGACTCAAAAAACTCCATCAGAAGTCTTTGGAACTAATAAGCATATTTAGCAAAGTAGCAGGTTATAAAATCAATACTCATAAATAGCACTCCTATACACCAATAATGAATTCAACAAGAAGGAAATCAAGGGATCAACTTCATTCACAATAGCAACAAAAAGAAATTAAATACTTAGAAATAAGCCTTACCAAAGAAGTGAAGAATCTTTAGAGAGTAAACTACAGGACCCTGAAGACAGAAACTGGAGACAACTTTAGAAAATTAAAAGACATCACATGTTCTTTGATAAGTCAAAATGGCCATACTTGCAAAATTGTTATACAGATGCTATGCAATGCCAATAATAATACTAAGAGCATTCTTCACAGAACTAGAAAGAAAAAACAACTCTGAAACTCTGAAAAACAGATAGGAAGATCAACGGAACAGAACCATGATACAGAGATACAGAGACAAACCCAAGTACCTTCAGACACGTGATTTTTTGACAAATTGGCTAAAACCATTCTTTGGAAAAGACAGCATCTTCGACACATGATGTTGGGGAAATTGAATATCTACATGTAGAAGAATGAAGTTAGACCCATATCTTTCACCCTGTACTAAAAATAAATCACAGTGAATCAAAAAGTTACATATCAGAAAAGAAACACTGAGCCTGCTAGAAGACAAAATAAGTAAAACACTGGAAGACACAGAGACAGGAAAGGATTTTATGAGTAGAATGCCAGTTGTGCAAGAAATAACTACAAGACTCAACAAATGAGACTACATTGAACTAACGAGCTTTTGTACAGCAAGGGGAACAATCAACAAGGTGAAAAGATGGGTCAAAGAATGGGAGAAAATTTTTGCCAGCTATCCTCAAACAGAGGACAATGTGCAGAATATACAAATGTGCAGAATATACAAAGAACTCAAAAAAAAAAAAACCCTCCAGAAGAGGAAGTACAAAAAGCCAGTAAGCACATAAAAATGTTCAACATCTTTGGCCATCAGAGAAATGTAAATCAAAACAACACTGAGATTTCATCTCACTGTGGTGAGAATGGCTTAGCTAAAGAACTCAAAAAACAACAAGGATTGGTGAGATTGTAGAAAAAAGGAAACACTTTTGCTCCATTGATAGGATTGCAATCTGGTACAATCACAAAGGAAAGCAGTTTGGAGACTGCTTAGAAAACTGAGAATACAAATATCATTTGACCCAGCTACTGCTTTATTGGGCATTTCTCCAAAAGAACTAAAGTTATCATATCATAAAGACACACATACATCCATGCTTAAGGTAGCACAATTCATAATAGCTAAACCCTGGAAATAACCTACATGCTGACCAACAGAGGAACGACCAAAGAAAATCTGGGATATTCTGCAGCCATAAAGAGGAATATGAAGAATTTGGAAGAAATGGGGATTACCTTGAGTCAATAATGCTCAGTGAAATGGATCAGACACAAATATTAAACATCGTAGGGTGTCTCTGAAATAACATAGCCATAAACACATGCATAAAAAGACCTAACATAAGAG